>APFE030539783.1:31173-56051 GCA_000404065.3 Pinus taeda | reverse complement strand
TGGAAGCTTAATGTATGCAATGGTCTACACAAGGCCTGATATTGCACATGTAGTGGGAGTTGTAAGAAGGTACATGAAAAATCCAGGAAAAGAACATTGGATGGTGGTGAAGTGGATTCTCAAGTATTTGAGAGGTACCACAAATCAAGCATTATGCTTTGTTGGTTCAAACATTACTCTACAGGGATATGTTGATGCAGATATGGTGTGTGAAAGAGATAACAAGACGAGCACAACAGGGTATGTATTTACTGTAGGTGGAACAACTGTCACTTGGGTTTCAAAACTGCAAAGTGTTGTTGCACTCTCAACAATGGAAGCAGAGTATGTTTTTGCTACAGAGGATAGTAAAGAAATCATTTGGTTACAAAGGTTTCTGGATGAATTGGGTAAGAAGCCAGAGTTGGGCAAGTTATACAATGACAACTAGAGTGACATACATCTTGCAAAGAACTTTGCATTTCATTCCAAGACAAAACATATACAACTAAAGTATCATTTCATATAGTCAGTGTTGGAAGATGGAAAGTTGAAGCTGGAAAAGATACAAACTAGCTAGAATCCTGTAGATATGTTAACAAAAGTTGTAACTAGGGATAAACTGAGATTTTTCTCGGTTTCAATTGGTCTTCAAGTATAATGATGAAGATGAGAAACAACCAGGTCCAAATTGGAGTCATTGTCTAGCAAATGAAGCAGTGGTTGAGTTGCTATAATCAGTCTCCAAGTGGGAGATTGTTGGGTGTGGAGCCTAATTATCTTCTTTATTTAGAGGTATCACCATGTTGGACCCCACTTCATAATGTGACGGAAATGCCACCCGTAATATTTTCACTGCAAGGGGGGTCCAGGGGAGCTCCCCCTTGGCGAGGGATTAGGGGCAGCGCACCCGAAGCTAAAACTATACGTAAAATTTCCTTGTAAAATGTTGTAATTTCGTAGTTAATCTGGGTTGTTCATTAGGTAGAGATCTGACGATAAAGTTATGTTTAATTTAGGGGTTTTTGCCCTAGAAAGAAACCCCTCACTATATATAAGGAAATTGTATTGCATCTATGTAGATTTGTATTCTGAGTGAAAAAGAGAGAGGAGATTGTGTGAGAGCAAAGAGGTAATTACAACGGATCTGCTGTAGGTTGTATCTCTTCATTTCGCTGGATAATATAAAAGGAAGGATTGTTGTTTCTCCATGGATGTAGCCCAAATTAGGTGAACCACATATATTTGTTTCTCTATTGTTCTATTTTTTTTTTTTGTTTATATTTCTGCAATATATTTTATGTGTTCCATTTCTCAGTAATATATAATTTTCTAATAGTTTCCAAGAGGCAGTTGTTGAACATGAGTTCTGCGAAGGCCAACGGTTTGTTCTCACCATTGATGGGAGTGACATTGTGCCTCATATATCTCTTGGATAACATTCAAATTTGATTGTTTTTGGCCTTGTGCGGAAGCCACATGTACGAATAGTCTATAGAAAATTATTCGTTTAGCTTGTTGTACAAGTCTCTGCTGAGTAGTAAGCCATACGTTTTTGGTATGTCCACAACAACAATGTTTATGGACTAGTGAACTTGGATGTCATGAGATATTCAGATGATCATATCCCGAAGTTCACCAATGTCTCGTATGAATGTCCAATCAAGTTGGATGATCTGCGTCGATGTCTTTCTCCATTGTGCATTGATCATTTTGGAAATGGAGAGTGGCATGATGTTGGTTGCCGCACTAGAATCAGCCAAATAGTTGTGAACATTACAGTTAAATATTTCAAATGAAAGAAGGAATGGAGGGAAAATAAAGTTTGATATTCCATTTGGAGTGTGTTTAGCATAGTTGAAAGTGATCCAGGAGGTGTGCTTTCTCCTTTGCTAGTAGAGGTTGCACTGCCCGTTGATTTCCACCCCAGTGTGCACAATAAGATGTCCTGTTGGCTCTAGATCTTAGACAACTTGAACAAGTTGATGTTTGTGTGAGTTTTCTTCATGTCTTCCACAATGTTGTAATCCAGAGGGGGTAGACTTACCGAGATGTCCCGGGTAAGACTAGTGTAGACTTAGCGAGTTGTCCAATGGAGTGTTCTGCAATTTGCTACTCATGGACATACTCTTGTCCATCCCTGTCTTCCAGGGCTTGCTTTGTGTTTTCTAATTCTAGGTGGCTGGTGGATCAACCTTTCTCAACAGTTCAAGATTTTGTTTCATTTTCCCAAGTGTAGGGGGAGCCCTCTCACATCTAAGATTATAACGATCATTTTTCTTTTGGGGATGCTTCTCAATATTTGTCTTCTACACTACTTTCAAGCACTGATACATGTTCATCACTTCACCAGTGCTTGATGCCTCATCAGGCATGACATTTTTGTCATTGTCTATCTCTCGACTATCCCTGCACACTGCTCTTTACTTCAAGTGCGTGGTTGCATACTGAGCCTGCAACTTGCTTCAAGCCTGAACAAGACCCTTCCGAGTGATCATCTTCATGAAACGAACAAAATTTGTTGTTTGCACAACGTTTGAGCTAGAACACTAAGCTCTATGTAGTTTTGTTCGGGAAGCGATTGCTACCTGATGACATGCTTCTTTGGCGTTGTTTTTGCAGTTGTCTACTCACAGATGTGTGAACTATTCGTTGTTTGAGCTCAGAAATTTCTGATGTTAAGTTTTTGACAAGACAATAATGGTTTTGATATCACTTGTTTCCCTGTCCTTACCCTTGTTTGTTGCAACCTAGGGCTTCCTGCTCGTATCTCTGGAGTCCTTTATTGGTTCTTCATCCTCAAAGACTCCAATTAAGCATAGGTCCTTTTCAACAATGATTGGCTCTTCGTAGTTTTCTAACAGCGTTGGTTTCACAGCTCGTTTGATGAACTGCACAATGCTGGTTGGTAGTGGGGACATGTAGTAGTCGAAAATGATGGAGTCATGAGGTTTCATGTCCACTGCAAACTTGTTCAAAATGCACAAAAACCTCTTATTGAAATATTTTATCTTTCCTTTCCCCTCCATCTTCACGCTTCCCAATTCTTTGAGTAACATGGTTGGGATTTTGTCATCAACAAACGTTTTTAGAAAAATATGTTTGTACACACTTGAGTTATGTATGGAGATGACAGGAAGGCTGTGATGCCATCCTGCTACATGACCATCCAAGGTATATGGGAATAGTCTACATGCAACATCATTGTAATATACCTCAAGGGTTTGCAGATGTAGGTAGAATTTGTCCAAATGATCTTCTGCCTTCACTATGTTGTCAGGGTCAAATTTTTTATCATTATCTCTGACTGCTTCAGCATCTTGTGAAAAGAACCTGGGAGAGCCAATGGTCCCTGAGTCATCCACTCTAGATTTTGGTAAGCCATGTCTTATTTCCCTTCGTCCTCCTCCTCTTCTTCAAAATCTGATGGTTCCAACTCTAAGTTTTTTGGTTCATTTCCACCATTGCCTCCTTTGTTTCCTTCCCCTCCACCTCCTGTATTGGATTATGAGCCCAAGGTCACGAGGGTGTCTCATTCTCCCTGTTGGAAGACTGAAGGTTCCTCTCTGTTCTCAACAACTTCTACCAAAATTTCAAGTGTGGCAAGAACTGCTTCTTCCACCAATGATACAACAACCCCTATGGGAGTGGCTTTTGGCTTTCTTGATGTGTATGGAAGATGTTTTATTCTTGGGATCAGTATAACTGCTTTCGCAAACTGGCGAGTGATGAGACGGATGAACCAAAGGTGTTGATACAAAATTTCTTGTTCAGTCCTGGGAGGTGAGTAGTAACCAACTTGAGAGTCATGCGTAGGTGAGAGGGAGTGTGTGTTACTGCCTTAACTAGATGATTAATGAGTGGGGGTGAGAGGAAATTTAGCCATAAGAATTTGGAAGCCCTCCTTCTAGTGCTAGAAATGTTGACAGTGCTAGACCCACCAACATTTAGGGGATCTCCCCAGTATGAAGCCCAAACTAGACCTCATGTCGTTTGGTGTAGGAGTCCCATCCAATATGATGGCTTGATTACCATTATCTTAAATGCTTTCCTTAGCTCTTGTTAGCATGAGAGAGTGGTTTACTTTGCATTTGAGGTTTGTGTGCTTGGTGAATGATATGCTTACTTGTGTCAATGTTCTTTCACAACAGAGATGAAAGATGGAAGTGAGTCTCCAGTCGATGGGGAAAAAATCCCAAATCTATCAGAAACACACAACACAATAGGACATGCACAACTTCTAGAGGAGCAATCAACATGGATGTGGCAGTCACAACACACATGGGAAGATAGCATGTACAACACCCAGCGGAGCAGCCCGCGTGAGTGTGATGGTCATTATAACAAGTTTATGTGAAAGGTTTTGTTTGATGTCTGGGGAGGTAACAAAAATGGGAAGGACAATTTTAACAACTTATGCAACACACTTTCACAATTATATGTATTAGAGAAAATCAATGAGTTCAATTGTTTGACATTGGTTAAAGCAACATGTATTACAAGTGTTCAATATTAATCTTACAAATAGTTACAACATGTGTGAAAATCTGTTGGCCTATGATCAGGCTTCTGAATTAAGTGAAAGTTCCAAGACACATCAGTACACCATACATCACTAACCCTGTGAAAGGGGCATTGGAGCCACTGTTCTCTCCTCAAAGAAAAGACTAGAGACTCTCAAGGCTATGTCAGAGGAGCCAACGTGAAAAGTACTTTCCATGTACAAATGAGTGGGTATTTATAGCCAACAGTGAAACTAGCCCTTATGACTATTATACTTCCCTCATGATTGTTTGACCTATTTGACTCTTCAGTTTTACATGACTCTTCGTATGACATGTGGGTCTCTTGGACTTCCACGTTACATTACATTGATTTACATAGTATGGCCCACATTAGTGATGTGGTTAACATGACTCATGACATGACTCGACATGACTGTGCTAATATGTTCATACTGTTTTTGGTGTGCACATTGAGCTACAGTGCTACTGAGTGATGGGTGTGCTCTTGGTGTATCACAACTTCACCTCCACATGGAAAGATGTTTGGGGTCTCCGATGGCCTTGGTTTTTTCTTGATGTTGCATGTGCACATTGCTCCTTTGCTTATACTCTGGCATGCTTGACATGTTCATATGTTCGTGAAAATTTATCATTGCAGCATCGTATGTTTGTCCATTCACGAACACATCTTCTTGCATGTACTCTCATTGTTCATCCCATCTGTTTTCGCGTCATGTCTTATCCATATACTTGTATCTTCAATAACTCATGACTAGAAGATGTCAAACCCATAAACCTCCTAGTTTACCATGATGCATTATTATTCACTTTCATATGTAGGTGACTGGGAGAGAGGACAAGGCCATGAAACCGCACAAATCAAGTTTCGAGTTGAGATGCAGGCTCCAGGCACTACTGGGGAAAAATGTGTAGAGGTCACTGGGAGATTGAGATGGAAAATCTGGATCAACAATGACTGTCCATGAGATCTGGCTCGGCTGGAGGGAAGATCTGTGCAATTTCTAGAGGGAAGCAGTGCGGGCAGTTGAGGGGGTTGGCACCAAAAACTACACAATTCCTATAGGGAGATGGCAGCGAGCCGCGGGAGGCTTGGCAACAAAAACTGTGCAATTCCTGGAGGGAGCTGGCAGGGGGATGTAGGGTTTCTAGAGACAAAAACTATGCAATTGTTGGGAGGCTAACCTACTGAACACATCTGCAAAATTTCTGAGCTGAGTGGGATGTTGGTAAGTTGACGAGCTCGCTCATGAAATCTGCGCAATTTTTTGGGTGAGTAGCCGGTCAGCTAACTGGGTGGCTGGATGGAAAATCTACGCAATTTTTGAGGGAGATAGGGATGAACACTAGGTGTCTGTCTGACCTATCTATGAATTTTTCTTAGTCAATAAAGTGGGCAAGGTTTGTAGCTTTTGCGCAACTTTAGGGGAGTGAGTCTTGGGGTCACTGGCCGATCAAACTCTCTAGTTGACTAGCTGGAGGGTTGGTTGATCAGGTTGCGGGCAGTGTATATTGAAATGGCTTGTTGGACACTTTTGTGCTATTTTGGGTGATAGTTAGTTGAGTTAATTGCAGGGTGCAGGTTCGATTGTTAGAGGGTGATTCAATCGTCAAAACTTCAACAAAATTACTAAGTGTGTGAGTGAGTGAATTTGTGCATATGTGACCTTGCAAAAACACACTCAACATGACTCGATGAAAAGACACCTCAAACCATCAAGACAACATATGCTCAACATGACTCACTGACGGTGTGAGTGACAAGTGTGATGCTTGTGATAGATCATTGAATGAAGGTGACGAGCTTGCTTGACAGTGCATAAAACTTCGTGTGTGAGTGCGATGGATGTTCACATAGCGAATACAACATGTACACATGAAGCGAGTACCTTGTGCATGACTAGAACATGCCTGCAAGGATGGCATTGAGACCAACATGCAAAAAAAAAGGTCTATTGAACGATCAAGAAAGGAGGGTGAACAGGCTCGCACGATCCCACGGGTGAGCTCGAGTGCTTGCAAACATCAAGTAAAAATCTAAGGGAGGCTCTAAAATTAGATGCAAGCCAAAATGTTGGAGGGTTTTGTGGATGCTACAACACTTTCCAATACCCAAAATTAGGCAGTGCAGTAAAATAGCCAGCTCCAAAACAATCTAAATATTCATCACAATAGTCTCTCTCTATAGAAAATCCTCTTGAACAACCTTTAAAAGGATACTTACCAGAACAATAATTAGGATAAATTCCAATGGGGGATAACAAAAACAACAATAATGAGATAGATGCCACTATTACCACCTTTGAAGTTCCAATAAGTGATATAAAGGGAGAAGCCCCCATGAAAAATATCCCTCTATCAACCCTTCCATATTTCTAGGGATTGACTGTAGAAGATCCTGATACTTTTATGTTTGAGTTTGATGTTTTGTGCGAGAGTTATGACTATACTTTAGATGCTCAAAAGATAAAACTGTTTCCCACCACTCTGAAAGGAACAACATTAATATGGTTTATGGGAGTAGGTTCTCCCATTATCTGAAAATGGGGAGATATGAAGACTACATTTCTAGCAAAGTACTAGGACTATAGTTAAACCAAAGATTTAAAAGCGGATATATTCAAAATGACATTGAAAGAAGAAGAGAACTTGGAAGATTATGTAGAATGATTCCATTATAATCTAGAAAGGTGTAAACACAATGATATGGATTCAAAATTTTTTAAAATAATATTGATTCGAGGAATGAGAGATGACTGAATTGACATGTTGAACCTGTTAGGAAAAGGAGATATATCTTAGGAGCCATATGATGAAATAATAAAACTCTTCTTAAGGTGTTCGTGAGTATCGTCATGAGGGAGAAGCATGGCATGGGATGCCTCTATTAGGATACAAAAATATGCAAATGGAGGTGTGACCAGAGATAAGATTGGAAACCTATTTGAGAATCTCAAGACCGATCTTCTCAGTACCTTATTTGCCCAATTGACGACAACACAAGTGAAAAAGACATAGGATGAACCTGATAAGGCCTTGGTCGTGTTCTGCCCAAAATGTAAAGACAAACATTGCCTGAAGGAATGCAAAGTCAACAACATTAACTTGTGCAATATTTCTGACTTGGAGCATTCTATAGGTCACTATCCACAGCTTCCAAGACTCAAGACACAAATCAAGGAATTAGGAAAGGAGGCCCAATGTTCTTACTTTATTGTGTCTAGGAAGCCTTGGCAACAACGATGACCAGGTATGTCTCAATATTTTTCTTTCAATCCATCGAATAATGTATATAATACTCAGTAATTTCCATGGTATCATCCCACTCTTCCTCCAACTCAGTTTCCTTCACCATGGAGTCAATGGTCTCCTTCTCCACCTTTCCAGTATCCTTCATCTTAGTCGTACTCTTGGCCTCAAAATTTGAGGGGGAACTCTTTAGGCCCAGTCCCTCCTTTGTTACTAGTGTAGCAATAATTGCAACTTCCACCTCTCTCATCATTTGCTACCACTCCTCCCATACATCCCCAGTTACCTACATAGTCTAACTCTAAACCAAATAATAAGGTAGCTCAGAATAAAAGCCCCCATTTCTTTCTAGACTTACTACATTACCCCTGCTGGATGTAATGAGATCCACCTTTGATGAGGAAAAGTAGTAAAATAAAAAATCTCCCTAGTTGTTGGCTTAAGGGGGCCTAACCAAGGTTTAGAGTTGTTCATGCCAACCAACAAAACCCTAACCGCTGGCCCTTTTGGCAAAAATTTGCGTAGCGCAGGCTTCAGTCTCACCCGAAGTAGTATTAGGGGGTGTTATAACCAAGTTTTTGTATTCAGATACAGTGTGATAAGTGATATCAAGCCTTTATAGCTAAGATCCACCTTCGCATAGATCTATATCCTTCCTTGGTCCACTACTGCAACTCTATGAAAATAACCTTTAGGCCTTTGTGAAGGCCTGCAATAAGACTTTACAGACCTAAAAGAAGCAAATTGTTTACTTTCGCGCACTAAATAGGAACCCTATATTTTCCTTCATGCAGATCTACCCGATTCAAAAAGAAACATATCAGATTTAACCCTTATCTTTACGAAACTAGATAATTACTTAGATCATGAATAAATATTCAGTAGGTTCGTGCAACATTCACACATTATTCCATAGAAAACATATCATGGAGCAATAAAACATAACATGAACATAAATAGAATAATACTCATAAGCCAAATAATTGTCCAAAAATCAAACTTGATTCAATTCAATGTTTAGTTTATAGACTTCTCCCACCTTGAGCACTTAGCTGCAAGGGTCTACGCACTCAGCTATAGACTTACCAAGACCTCCTACACACTCAGCTATAGGATCCTTCCCCTTTTGCCTAAGCATAGGAAATAGATCTCTCCTGCCTTAACACTTTCCCAAAACAACAATCTTCATCCAATGTTATCTTTAAGACTCACTATGACTCAACTATATATAGCTTTGTTCAATACAATACCATGGTCCAAAAACCATGGGTGAGTCTCAAAGCTGACCTATTATTTTACCCAAACAAGGGGCAAAAGCCCCTTTGACTCCTTCTTAGCTGCACACTCTACATCCTCATTTTGCAGAGACTTTACATTCTTTACAAAAGCTATTACAAAAATTGGTTAAACTAACCCCAAAACTGACCCTAGGGACCCTATCCTAATAGGCCCCCAACACAAATATGGTGACTCACCCTCGAGTCACTTGACTGGTGCCTTGATCTTGTTGCGAAGGTCACTAAACTCAACCTTCAGTTCAGCTACATCAGCAAAACTCTGTACCACGGCCTGCTACACTTCCTCTACTAACTTTTATGTCATTGGACCTTCTACTGCTAGGTGCATCATTCTCTATGTATGTTGTAGTGTCTTTAACTTGTCCTGTAGTGATAGAGAAGTTGGCATGCTTCCTCTATCCATGGTTGTATTCTAGCCTTGACGAGGGCCTCTTTCCTCTGTAACTCTTCAATCTATGATTGCAACTGCTTACCTTCCTAAAATCACGCAAGGAGTTGGACTGGTGCCAAAGTGTGTTCAGTCACTCTAACTTCATCAGACTTGTGTTGTGTCTCCCAGATATCCATGTTAATATACTGTAGCTTTGGGTCCTCCTGCAGATTCTTCCATAACTCCAAGGAGTGTTCGAATATAAATTGGAATCTTGTGACTGCTGCATCCAATGTGCCCATGTTTTCCCTAATAGCTACTTTGTGTTGTTGTTGGGTTGTGTTATATTCTTTCCATGACTAGCCCATGTAGTTAACCGGGGGTTAGAAGGGGGACAAAGCCCCCCTTTTTTGCATAGCAGGAGGTCACAGAGGGTTTGAGGCGTACCCGCAACCCCACTTTATGGGGTCCGGGGCAGCGCCCTAGAAAATTTTGGTTTTGGAGCCTAGGTTAGGTTGGGCGGACCCACCTATGGTTTTGTGCCTGAATTTTGCACATGTTTTTGGATGCGACGGTTTTTGGTCCATGGTATTGGACGCGATGGTTTTTGATCCATGGCATTGGATGCTTCAGCATGTATAAATATGTATTAGAACATTGAAAGGAACATAATAACGAAAAATCAAGCTGGTAGTCCTGCTTTTGGGATCCAAGGGAAAATCTCTGTGTATATGTGTTATTCTCTCGCATTGTTTATTTTCTATGTTTTAGAATTCATATGCAGGTAATTTCTGTACGGGGTTAAAACCTACATTTGGTATCAGAGTTGTTTTGGCTTCAAGGGGATGCCTTTGTTGCTAAGGGGTTTCGCTAGGGCCTGTGGTAGACCCTATTCAGTGGGAGATCTACGAGATCGATTCTGGTGGTGAAAGAAGATGGCGAGCAGTGGAAAGGTAGAGATCGAGAAATTTAATGGTCAGAGTTTTGAGTTGTGGAAACTCAAGATGGAGGATCTATTGTTGGATAAAGGTCAGTGGATTGCAGTAGAGTTGGGTGCTAAACCAATGGGAGTGTTCGATGAAGAATGGAAGAAGTTGGATTGGAAGGGAAAGAACACAATACGATTGTGTGTCTCAGATTCAGTATTGCTAAATGTATAAGGGGAAGCTACAGTGAAGGCTTTGTGGGATAAGTTAGGGACTTTGTACCAATCTATGTCTTTGGTGAATAAATTTTTCCTGCGGAAAAAGCTGTATAACCTGAGGATGAAAGATGGAGACTTGGTGATAGAGCATTTGAATTCATTTAATACCGTGTTAAGTCAGTTAGCATCTATTGATATTTAAATTTCAGATGAAGATAAGTGCATTACTTTTTTATGTTCTCTACCAGATTCGTGGGATAATCTGGTTATTGCAATAGGTAGCAATGCAACTACCTTGCAGTTTGATGGAATAGTCTCATCCTTGTTGATAGAGGAGATGAGACGGAAAAATATGGAGAGCCAGAATGGTGATGCCTTGTCTGTATGAGGATGGTCTCAAAATAGAAATAAAAATAAGTCATTGAGTGGGAGATCTAAATCTAAAGAGAGATATAAATCTCCAGGAAAACCTGTAAAGGTGGTGTGCTGGAAATGCAGAAAGGAAGGGCACTACAAAAGGGACTGTAAATCTAAAGCTCTTGATAAAGGAAAGGGATCTGATGATGCTTCTTTTGCAAAGGAGAAAACCACCTCAGATGAAGGTGGGGATGTGTACTTAGCTTCTTCAAGTACACATGTAGATCATGAGGCATGGTTGATTGAATCAGGTGCATCCTTTCGCTTCACTCCCCATAGAGAGTGGTTCTGCGAGTATGAGAAATATGATGGTGGCGATGTCCTTCTTAGGGATGATAGGAAGGATAGGAATCAATTGGGTCGTGGAAACGTAAAGTTGAATTGCAAGCGGTGGGGGGTTAGAACACTTCATGGGTGTTTCTACCCAATATTCTTCGCATTGGCTTAGAAATCTGATTTTCTAAAGCAAGATGATGAGCAGGTGTAAAAATAGTGTTCGAGCAATGATACTGCAAAAATGGTTGCGGGAGCATGGTATTCGATACGGGTGAGTTTGAATGGAACTACTTATAACAAGTTGCAATAGTAGCACTGTTATTGATGGGTGCAGCAGTTGTAATTGTTTCCTGAAAGACTGGAGCAGGAAAAATCTAGTGGTCTCTGAGAGAAGACCATGTTGTCGTCATTCAAAGGCTTGGACATATTGGAGAGAAGGGCCTTTGAATACTTCATGGTAAAGGTATGGTAGAAGGTATGAGTAATAGATCTTTGGATTTTGATTTCTGAAAATTGTGTATATGGGAAGAAGAATCGAGTGAGTTTCCCCTATGGTAGTAAGAGGGCGAAATTGGTATTAGAGTTTGTGCACAGTGATGTGTTTGGACCTGTGAAGGTTCCATCACTGGGTAAGTCTGTGTATTATGTATCTTTTATAGATGACTTCTCAAGGAATACATGGATATATTTCCTTAAGAATAAATCTGAAGCTTTTGATAGGTTTAAAAAATTTAAGGCTCTCGTGGAAAATCAGACAGAGAAGAAGATAAAGGTGTTGAGGAGAGATAATGGTGGAGAGTTTTGCAACAAGGAAGTTGAAGAATTCTGTAAGAATTATATATCGCGTCTTTAGGTATAATAATAATGAGCTACAACACTGAGCGAAGGGAGGATGTGATAGGGATAATAAAAGAGACCGTGTGGGCTATGGGACTAGATCTGTATCTACATCTGTAAGCTCTGCAATTGGTGCTACTGAAGCTGTTGCTGGACCTGGAACTAGCTATGCTTATGGGTAAACTACTAGTGCTGCTACCGCGTATGGATTTGGATCTGTATGAGGGGAAGCTATTGTCTTTGGTATTGGAGCTACTTAAACTACTGCTAGGGGTGCTGGTGAATTTGGAACTGAGAAGGGGTAAACTGCGGGTACTAGATAAGCTACTGATAGGACTGGGTAACCTACTCACTATGAGTCTTACTCTTTATCTCGATCTCGATTAGCATGACAGAAGACTACTCCATATACACCTCACCAAAATGGAGTTGCAGAAATAATGAATAAGAAGTTGATAGAAAGGGCAAGAAACAAGCTCAGTGATGCTGGGTTAGGACAGGAATTTTGGGCAAAGGTGGTGGATACTGCATGTTGCCTGGTCAACAAGTCACCTTCATTATCGTTGGAGGATAAGACTCCACAAGAGGTATGGACTGGTAAGAAACCCTCTCTTTCACATCTAAGGGTATTTGGATGTGATGCATATGTACTGTTCCAAAGGAAAAACAAACCAAGTTGGATAGTAAATCTGAAAAGTGAATCTTTATTAGGTATAAGGATGGTTTAAAGGGTTATAAGCTTTGGATCCCAGTCACACGGAAGGTTGTGTACAACTGAAATGTGGTGTTCAAAGAGGTAGAAGATGTTATTAAAGATGGAGTCCAACCAAATGAACCTAAGAAGATAGAGTTTGAGCTTAAGAGGAATAATCAGACTCTACAACAGAGGATGAATCAGAAGATGAAGAGCCACAAACTCCGGGTGTGAGAAGATCAGTTCAAGAATGAAGGCAGCTAGAAAGACATAGTCCATCTGCTTTCTGTTCAAATTTTGCTTTATCTATTACTGATGATGATCCAAAAACTGTGAGGAAGTAGTGGATTCATAGGATGGAAAACTATGGAAAGAGGCCATGGTTGATGAAATGGCATCTTTGCACAAAAATGAGGCTTGGGATCTAGTGGAGTTGCCTGCTAGAAGGAAACCCATTGGTAGCAAATGGGGGTCCAAAAAGAAGACAAATGTAGAAGGAAAAGTGGAGAAATACAAAGTTTGGTTGGTAGTAAAAGGTTATTCCCAGGTGCGCGGAATTGATTTTCGTGATATTTTTCTCCCGTTACCAAAGTAACTTCTATTAGATTACTTTTATCTGTTGCTGTTGCTTTTGATTATGAGGTAGAACAGATGGATGTGAAGACAACATTTCTTCATGGTGATCTGGAAGAGGAGATCTACATGAAGAAACCTAAAGGTCTCGCAGTGAAGGGTAAGAAAGAATTGGTATGCAAGTTAAAGAATTCTCTATATGGTTAAAATAGTCACTAAGGATGTGGTATCAGAAATTTGATACATTTATACGGGGACTTTGGCTTCACCAGAAGCAAATCAAATCACTGTGTGTATTTCAAATTAATTGCTGACCATGTTATTTATCTGGTCTTGTATGTGGATGATATTTTTCTGGTTGGAAATGACAAAGAAATTATCTATGAAGACCCAATTGTCCTCCAAATTCGACATGAAAGATCTTGGTGCTGCAAACTATATTTTTGGCATGGAAATTAAAAGAGATTGGGCAAAGAGGAAGCTTTGGTTAAATTAGAGGAAGTATGTTGAGAGAATATCACAGAGGCTTAATATGCAGGATAGTAAACCGATGAAGGTTCCTATTCCTGTAGGTGTGAGGTTATCTGCTGAATAGTGTCCCAAGACAAAAGAAGTAGAAGAGGACATGTCTCGTGTTCCATATGCAAGTGCAGTCGGAAGCCTGATGTATGCAATGGTCTATACTAGACTAGACATTGCACATGCAGTGGGAGTATTGAGAAGGTTTATGTCAAAGCTAAGAAAGGAGCATTGGACAACAGTGAAGCGGGTTTTTAGGTATTTGCGTGGCACTAGTGATTATGGTTTGTGCTACCAAGGAAGACTAGGATTGGATAGAGTGTTGGATATTTGTGGCTTTGTTGATGCAGACTGGGTTGGAGATCTGGATTAGAGAAGGTCTACAAGTGGGTATGTGTTTGACCTATTTGGAGGTGCAGTCAGTTGGATGAGTAAGAAATAATCTGTAGTGGCACTATCAACTACAAAGGCAAAATACATGGCAGCCAGTCATGCAAGCAAGGAAGCAATTTGGTTGTATAGATTGTGTTCAAGTATGGGGTCAGTACAGGAAGATATAAGGATAGACTGTGACAGCCAAAGTGCAATTTTCTTGGTAAAGAACCCTGCATATCATTCAAAGACAAAGCAAATTGATGTTCAATATCACTTTGTGAGGGATATGATAGAAGACAAAATGGTGTTGGTGGTAAAGGTGGACACTTTGAAGAATACTACAGATGCATTGACAAAATCTGTGAGCTCTGAGAAGTTCTCTTGGTGTAGAGAAACAATAGACATTGCAAGGCTGGATAAATGACTAAGGTCTCTTGTGGCCTCCTGTGGAAAGAAAACAACAAGTGGGAGAATGTTGGGTTGTGTTATATTCTTTCCATGACTATCCCACGT
This sequence comes from Pinus taeda, assembly GCA_000404065.3. Lineage (NCBI taxonomy): Eukaryota > Viridiplantae > Streptophyta > Pinopsida > Pinales > Pinaceae > Pinus > Pinus taeda. The sequence continues at coordinate 41,284 of APFE030539783.1, read as the reverse complement.
AGTTAACCGAGGGTTAGAAGGGGGTGGAGCCCCTTATTTGTTGCATAGCAGGAGGTCATAGGGGGTTTGAGGCACACCTGTAACCCCACTTCATGGGGTCCAGGTAGAGTCCTAGAAAATTTTGGTTTTGGACCCTATGTTAAGTTGGGCAAACCCACCTATGGTTTTGTGCATGATTTTTGCACATGTTTTTGGACGCGATGGTTTTTAGTCCATGGTATTGGACGCGATGGTTTTCAGTCCATGGTATTGGATGCTTCGACATGTATAAATATGTATTATAACATTGAAAGGAACATAATAATGAAAAATCAAGCTGGTAGTCCCAGTTTTGGGATCCAAGGGAAAGTATCTATGTATATGTGTTTTATGTGTTATTCTCTCGCATTGTTTATTTTCTATGTTTTAGAATTCGTATGCTAGTAATTTCTGTACGGGGTTAAAACCTACAGTTGCTCCAGGACCTCTAGCGAAGTGGTTGGCTGCAACTTTAGCTGAAGCTTTGAGATCTTCATCTAAAACTCGAATGTAACTTGACCTATCTCATCCTTTGATGCTCAGACCATAGTAGCCAATTTTATGATTTTTGTTGTAGCTGTGGCATCCTCTGGGATGTTGAACTCTAGAACTAATTTGCATTCCTGGTCTATTGCTATCTCTAGGCTCTGACTTGGTGCTTGCAACTCCTTTTCTTTCAGAGCCTGATCATTCTTGGTGAAAATATTCTCATTATTTAACTTGAACTCGCTTATCGCTACAAGGCCACGCTACTCTCTAATCCTCAGTTCATTTGAAACCCCCTGATGCAGCACATATAGGGTCTGAGTTGGTAGCATGACCAAGTTTACCCTCATATCCTTAATTGTACTTAATACAACATGGTCTTCCTCTGATTCCATGTGAACAAACCCTTCTAGTAAAGGTATGACTCTGAGGTCTAGAGTCTATTCTAGCTCCGCTACTATCCCTCTCCCTTATATCAGGCTCGCTTGCACCCTACTCACTTGCCAAATGATCGCTTGAATCCTACCAGTCTAGATCTGCAACTCGCACAGATGCTTCTGGATGCTTCCTAGTGTTTGCATGTATTGTTGTTAAAAAAACTACCACAACTCTATGGTTGTGTCTCTAATCTTGTCGCCGATCTTATCTAGGTCCCCTTCTATGAGGACCATCGGGTCGATGCGCGTCTACTTGTCTGATTTATGCTTCTTTCTTGGTCCAATAGTTTTATCCTTACTATACTTCTTCAATGTGAAGGGATTACATTGCTGCTCTCCCCCGCCTCCTTCCTTCTATGATTGTTCTTACTCATCTATATGCTGAGAAGTTGATTCTTTGCCTTCTTCTCTGTAAGTGTGCTTTGTTTCAGAATGCTCTTTCAGAATGCACTCTTTTTCCACGGTTTCCTTAGCAAAAAATTCTTTCTTCTTCTATTCAGCCAGAGCTTGCGTTGCCTTTTGTGTTACCTCTGTATGCTTCTGCATAGTGGTTGATTGCACAATAGAGCTTCCTCCACATTTACTGGTGCCTAGACCAAGCTTTGTCGGTTCGAACCACTCAGTTGGTCAACTTCCCACGATCTCATGCACATCTGTCTCGGAGACTAAGTATGGAAACTTGTGCCATATATGCTTATGGTCCTTCCGCTCCCTGATTGATACATTATGGAAATCAGCCTTGAACTCCACGAAGGCCCTTAACAACTCAAACATGATTGGGGAAAACGATGGCTGCTGATTGACTACCATGCGAAGATCCATTTCCATCAAGACCCAAAAAATATTTGACTCCTTGATCCTCTCCGGATCCTTGGTTGACTAGAATGAAGCAAACTTCACTGCCTTTGGTAAGTCTTCTGCCTACAAAGGAAATTGATTATCCTCTGGCAATCGCCATGCTTCTAAGACAATTGAAAGCAGGAGCCACACATAGTGAAATGGTTTACACTCCTCCTATGCTTCGTGAAAGTTCACGAGGAACTCCTTGCACAAATACTTTTCCTAGTTATATTGTACTCCCTTCATGCATTGGGCTGCCAATGATATTATAGGCGTCAAAACTTCATCCACGTGACATTTCCTCATACTCTTGCCTACTAGAATTTGGGTGAACAACTGCATTGCCTGGTCCTGAATAGAGCGGATAGAATATCCCACGCTACTTTTTTACTAAACCAAATTCAACCTTCATCTTATCTTCCAACTCTTTCTCTCCACTTTTCCATCCAAAACTCTTGGTAGGGTCCGCCTCTTTATAATGTAGCTTTGTAATCTGATGGATGAGAATATTCATAATCAGGATGGGCTCTCCAAGACATAGGCACCCATAATGCACCATTGCAAGAAGCTGGTGCACAAACACTATGTTGATGATTGATCTATGAAAATGTGGGGTGAAGAGCATGTGCAGCAACCCAACCTACCCAACACCTTTGACCCACTTCATGGGCTCCAACTGCGTAACTCCAGTCTCTTCGTAGTAGATATTTTTAATATATTTTCTTGTGGCTAAATGAGGGAATTTATTGTGGTCCACGAGATCCCAGTCTTCCATCTTAAGTACCAGAATGCGTGCTAAGATGGACCTTCAAATTCAACCTTTTCTGGAAATAAGGGCGTCGAAACCATAAAATTTCCAGAGTCAAGGTCTTTCGTTACTTTTGTGTTTCCTTTTCATGGAGGGATATACTCCAGGAGCCGTGTGATAGGCTCGACCTCCTCAGCATCCAAATCCTCCACGCCTTGGAATTATTCTTCCTCCAGGTCCACAACTTTCTTCGACTACTGATCCTTTTTCTCCTTCTGCCACACCTCTGGATTTTTCCTCAGTGAATGCCTCACTGACATAGGTTTATTCTACTTCTCTTTTGTAGTTGTTTTCTTCAGGCTAGGCGACCTCGGCACCGTAGGTACAATGGGTGTAGCATCCATGCTTGTTATTTCGAGTGCTATTGTGTTGGACATGGAGGCTTGAGAACCAACAACTTCTGCGGGATTCATGACAATCATTTGCATGAGAATAGTCCTCTGGTTAATTTAAGGCAACATTGCGAATATTAGAATCACAATTAAGTCCTCCCAAACATTAAGATTCATACAGTGACAATAAGAGGGCTCAGACATAATTCTCAGGATGCAAATTGTTCTTCGGTGGGCTAACATGCCTAATTTATAGGAGGTTTTGAATTCAAATCCAACCGTTCCCTCCAATTTCTGATCATAAATGCATCTTTGGTGGCATATATTTAAACTTTTTCACCATAAATGGTGCTTTCCCTCTCCTCTTAATGATATTTTGGTCATCAAATCGTGAATCGTGACTCTAACAGCTACTTTTGGACCCATCTGCATGGCACCTTACTCCATGGCATAGCTCATCTAGCGCAGCTTCCTTTGTCGCATTCCTATCTTCTGTCACGTAGCCTGCTTACTACGTATCCCTTCTCTTTAGGCAGCATATTTATTGTCCTGTAATCCCTTGCAGCTACCTGGATTACTAATACTGTCTTGCTACCATATAGTCATTGCGTAGGGGCACGATCCACTGTGTACAGCTTTAGCCTGCTTCCGTTTACTTTCCCAGGGAATGGTTCCCCATTTAGATTCGCGAGCTGAACCATGCCACCATCTGTGATCTCCATAACTACATAGGGCCCCAACCAATGCATATGAAATATCCCTATAAATTTTGTGAACTTGCTGTCATATAGTAGTACTAAATCATCCATCTTAAAAGTGTGCAACTTAATATGCCTATCATGCCATGCTTTCTCATGTTCCTTCTGCACTTGCTGGTGAAATTTTGCAAGAAAACAATCCTCTTCTAACTCCATCAACTGCACGAGTTGTTCCTCCAAGGTCTCGCGATCAGCCATCCTTATCAAAGCTACAGTACCAAGACTTGGTACAATATACTCCATTGGCATCACCGCTTCAATCCCATAGACCAACTTGAACGGTGTTTTGCCTGTCAACTTCTTGCAGGTCATCCTATATGCCCATAGCACTGCTAGTATGCGCATATCCCAGTCATTTCTTTGCGCATTGCAGACCTTCATCAATGCATTCTCTAAGATCTTGTCAAATGATTCCACTGCTCCATTCGCCTACAGGTGATAGGGCATGCTATTTTGATAATACACCTGAAATTATTCAAGCATCGTGTTGATTGTTTCATTCAAGAAATGTGTACCCCTATCACTCATCAATATCTTAGGGCACCCAAACCATGTTAAGACATATTCTAACAAAATATTCACGGCTATGGCAGCTGTACAATACTTCACTAGCTATGCTTCTGCCCATCTGGTTAAATACTTTGTTGCAATAATGATGTACCACGCACCTATCTTCTTTCTTGGTGGATGTACTGGACCTATGAATTCCATGGCCCACTTGTCAAAGACCTAAAAGGAAACTTGAGGGTTTAAAAGAATTTCATCCATTCATAAAGGCTTGTGATCAAACTTTACAGACCTAAAAGAAGTAGATCGTTTACTTTTGCGCACTAAATAGTAACCCTAGATCTGCCTTCATGAAGATCTACCTAATTCAATGGGAAACATATCAGCTTTAACCCTTATCTTCGTGAGACTAGATAAGTACTTAGATTATGCATAAATATTAAAGATTCAGTAGGTTTGTGCAACATTCACACATTATTCCATAGAAAACATATCATGGAGTGATAAAACATAACATGAACATAAATAAGAATAATACTCATAAGCCAGATAATTGTCCAAAATTAGTCTTGATTCAATTCAATGTTTAGTTTACAAACTTCTCCCACCCTACGCACTCAGCTGCAGGGGTTCGTGCACTCAGCTGCAGCCTTACCAAGGCCTCCTGTACACTCAGTTGTAGGAGCCTTCCCCTTTCGCCTAAGCATAGGAAACTGAGCTTTCTTGCCTTAGCACTTTCCCAAAACAACAATATTCATCCAAAGTTATCTTTAAGACTCATTATGGCTCAAATATATATAGCTTTCTTCGATACAATACCATGGTCTGCAGACCATGGGTGAGTCTCAAAACTGACCTATTATTTGCCTAAACAAGGGGCTAAAGCCCCTTTGACTCCTACTTAGCTGCGTGCTCCACACCCTCATTTTGCAAAGACTTTACATTCTTTACAAAATCTATTACAAAAATTGGTTAAACTAACCCTAAAACTGACCCTAGGGACCCTATCCCAATACATGTCAATACCGAAGAGGAATATGAATCACTTATGAATCTTGGGGATTTTAATGAAACTACTACACCTATAACAACAGATCAAAATGACACTGATACACCTATAACAACTGATTCAAATAACGCTGACACATCTGTAACAACTAATCCAATTACAATATTGACTAGGTACCCTTCATATCTGCAAATATTATTTGAAACTAGGATGATTCCACAACTCGAATATAACTTCGTCACAGAGTTAAAGAATATGCACATAAGGATTCCTTGCTACAAGACATTAAGTATTTTCCCATCTATGTGAAAATAGTAAGAGACCTATGTGTTAGGAAAGTTGGAAGGAAGCCCAAAGATCCTGTTACCATCCATGTGATGGGAAAATTGTCAAAACTAATGACCCATCAACCTATTTTGACTAAATACAATGACCTAGGGAATCCTAGAGTCACTCTTTATATTGATGAGATGCCCATTCTGAACACATTAATTGATTTAGAAGCAACAATCAATGTAATTACTAAGGAAGTCTTTACCACTTTAGGATTGCATGGGCTGAGACAAACACCTACAGTGCTAGAAATAGCAATAGGTCATGTGTTAAACTTGAAGGAGTGGTAGAGGATGTAGTCATCATAGTAGACTCCTAGAGGTACCCAACATACTTTCTTATTTTTGAAACCAAATCAAATATGGGGGGACATCCCTTGACATTAGGAAGGCCTTGGTTGGCCATTGTGGATGCATTCATAGGTTGTAGGTCATGCTTCATGATGATTTCAGATGGACAAGCCATAAATAACCTCAACCTATATCCTCTTGCAAAAGCAAGTAAGGATTTGGAAAATCCCTTATGGGATGAATTTGAACCTGAATTGGATCATTCCTAGCCACTCCTCACTCTTGGAAAAGTCCAGTATTTTAAGAATGAAATAGAGGATGATGTTATCAATGTTTTTATCAATAATTCCCTTGCTGTTACTTTGATTGATGATTTAGGGGTAGAAGATACCATGGAAGACTTGAGTCTAGAACATATGAAAAGTGGCCCTAATCTCAAGATAAGCTCAATTGAAATAGTGTTTGGAAAAAATATAAATATTAATCCTAATCTAACTCCTGAACAAAACAATATGTTGTTACAACTGTTATAGAAATATAAAAAGATATTTGCATGGGATTACACGGACATGAAAGGAATTCACCCCAGCCTATGTACCCACCACATCTACTTGAAAGGAGATTTCAATACAGTTAGGTAGCCACAACGATGCATGAATCTAACACTTAAAGAAGTAGTAAAAGAAGAATTGTGAAAGCTTCTAAATTCCAACTTCATTTATCCCATCTCTGAAAGGCAATGGGTATCTACACTTATTATTGTTCCTAAAAAGAATGGCAAGTGGAGGTTCGATGTAGATTACAGAGAACTTAACAAATCCACTCAAAAGGACCATTTTCCTTTTCCATTTATAGATCAAGTCCTTGATACCTTATCTGGGAAAAAATTATTTTCATTTATAGATGGGTTTAGTGGTTATAATTGATACAGATTGCCCCAGAGGATCATGATAAAACCACCTTTACTTTCCCTTGGGGGACTTTTGCATACATAGTTCTCCCTTTTGGAATCTGTAATGTGCCAACAACCTTCCAGAGGGAAATATTGGGGATATTCTCAAATTTTCTAAATGACTATTTAGAAGTACTCTTGGTAGATTTTACACCTTATGGTGGCAGTTTTGAAACAACATTACCCAATCTAGAAAAATTGCTAGAGCGATGTGAGAAAATAAATCTTTTTTTAAGCATTGAAAAATGTCACATGATGATGAATTAAGGAATTGTGCTTGGACATTATATTTCTGCTATAGGAATAAAAGTAGACCCTACTAAGATAGAAATAATTCTTAAAATTCTAGCTCCCAAAACACAAAAGGAGGTACGTAGTTTTTTGGGAAATTCAGTGTATTACATGAGATTTATAGAAAACATTTCAAAAATTGCATCCCCATTATTTTCTCTACTTTATAAATATGTGAAATTTGTTTGGATAGGGAAATGTGAATGTGTCTTTATAGAGCTAAAGTAGTGTGTATTAGTCACCCCTGTTTTGCATGGAATAAACTGAAATCTTCCGTTTCACATAGCAATAGATGCATTTGATACTATTGTAGGAGCTATGTTAGGTCAACTAGAAGAAAAGAATCCATATGCCATCTACTACATCAACAAGAATATGACTCTAGTAGAGTTAAACTATACAGTTACAGAAAAAGGGTTTCTTGCAGTAGTGCATGCCATTAATAAATTTAGGTACTACGTTATAGGTTATCAAATATTTGCGAACATTGACCACTCTACCATTCATTTCTTAATGAAAAAAACTTGCTACTAATGTTAGGGTTAACGTTGGTTGCTGCTGTTACAAGAATTTGATATAACTATCTTAGATAAACCTAGGAATGATAATGTAGTGGATGATTTTCTTTCTATGCTAACTTTTAATGATGATTTCATGCACGTTGAGGATTATTTTCTAGATGAATATTTTTTTTTTCAACTCACTCACCGTGGAATGCAGACATAGCTAAATACCTTGATGCAGGGATATTTTTATAGCGTCTACCTTTAAAAGAAAATAGGAAGATTGTTTAATAGAGTGCAAGATACTCTTGGATAGAAGGATACCTCTACTACATAGGGTCAGATCATCACATTATGCATTGTATGAGGGAGGAAAAGATTTTTGACATCCTCAGAGCATGCCACTAGGAACCTTATGGAGGACACTTTTTTGACAAGATGACAAGGAATAAAGTGATTTCAATAGGATATTATTGGCCTACCATATTTCAGGATGCAAAGAAATTTCTGAAGGGATGTGACAATTATCAGAGAATGGGTCAACCACGGTCAGATAAAATGTCATTACAAGTGGGCCTTGGAATAGTATTGGAACCATTTAAGAAGTGGGCCTTAGAATTTGTAGAACCAATTAATCCTTCATCTCAGAAGTCCTAAATTCTAGTTTTTACATATTATGTCACAAAATGGGTTGAAGCAAATGCACTAACTAGGGAAACTGAATATGTTGTTTCAAATTTCTTATTTGAAGACATTTTTGTTCATTTTGGAGTGCCTCGAGAAATAGTGAAAAATGGAAAATCACCATTCAGATCTCATTTGATCCAGAGGTTAGTTGAGAAATTCAAGATTTGTCACAGAATCACCTCACATATTATCCACAGGAAAATGGTCAAATGGATAGCACTAATATGTTTACTGAAGGAATTATCACTAAGATTGTAGCCAGCCACTGAAGGAACTGGGTTGATAAACTTCCAAAATCACTTCGGGCATATAGAACTACATGGAGAAATACTATTGGATTTTCACCATACAAATTGGTGTATGGTAAAACCCCATTATTTACCATTGATTTTGAAATACAAACACTCATAACAAAATTTCAAGTGAACCTGGATTTGACTACAGCCCATGTCACACAGAAAGAGTCGATGTTGCGGACAAGATATACCTTCCTAGAATCTAATGAAGACCTAATGACAAACAAACCAACCAGACACTATCTTTCTCTAAATGCGCTTTATAAATAATGGCACACAAATGTGTTTAAGGCCTACCTCATGTCCAATGCAAGTTTGGAGATGCCTTCTCTCCTTTGATCCAAGTAAGTTCCTTTGTCACAAACCTACAAACACAAACAAGGAAAACGATTAAATAGCACCTGAATAACCAGTATTATAAAACATATTTAACATCAAAGTCAAGGAGTCCATGAAACAAATAACATGAGATACTTGTTGAGAAAAAATGAGCTTGATTGTATTAATTCAAAAGAAGAAGAACTTTACAACCTTTGCCTTGACGCTGTACAAGCTCCTCCCAGGGTCCAACAAGAAGTCTCCTCTACTTTGACAAGCTTCAATCACTCCCAAGTGAAGCCAAAAAGGTATGTGATCTCTCCTCTTAGGCTCAAATAGGAAGTCTTGATTTCACCAGCATTTACCCTAAAAAATGTTCAGCTTCTAACCTCCCTAGCCACTAACCCAATGCCCCAATTTATAGTGCAATGGAGGGCAGTTACTAGGTCCTCCTTCAAAGGGATAGAATCCTCCTTCAAAGGGATAGCTCCTCCTAACAAGGGATTAGCTCCTTCTCTTTTGGGATGCATGAATCACTTTGGAGCGAACAATCCACATCAAAATTCCTTCTAGAAACCTCTAGAATTAACCCAAAGTGAGTTTTTTAAGATAAAAACTCCGGCTTTTGACTTTCACAGGGGTACGCACCCTCCCTTTTAGATAGAGAGGATATAAGTACACAGGTATTCTGAAAAAAAGGTGCGGGCCCACAGGCAAAAGTGAGAGAAAGTGCAGAGCCAGAGTTACATTGCTTTTTTGATGTCTTTCTCTCATTTCCAAAGCTTGTTTTGAAGAGATGAGGTCTGAGACTTGCTTAGGAGACTGGTATAGGTGGTGATAGACCCATACCGACTGCAAATAAGCAAGGTGACGATATGTTTGTGTAACAGATTGCCCCCTAAAGTGCGAAGTATGTAGTAGATGAGGATTTCATTTATCATTAGGAAGAGTGAAGTACTTTATCATTTCGAGGATCATCTTGCGAAGAGCCCGGTTGGAACTTGTAAAAACATTCAATGCAAAATATATATATGAGATCATATCATCACTGAGGTAGGCATTCCCATACTCAGATAAAAACTGACTAAGAGATTGAAAGCTTGACTAGAAGACTAACTGACTAGGAGACTAACTATTGCTCTGATATAGGAATGATCTCGTAACACATCATAAGTACAGACACATGTGGACACAGTATGGACGCAACCATCTGTTTATGAATAGTCCATAATATAATGAATACAAA
>APFE030539783.1:0-30058 GCA_000404065.3 Pinus taeda | reverse complement strand
TATTATAAAACATATTTAACATGAAAGTCAAGGAGTCCATGAAACAAATAACATAAGATACTTGTTGAGAAAAATGAGTTTGATTGTATTAATTCAAAAGAGAATAACCTTACAACCTTTGCCTTGATGCTGTACAAGCTCCTCCCGGGGTCCAACAAGAAGTCTCCTCTACTTTGACAAGCTTCACTCACTCCCCAATGAGGCCAAAAAGGTATGTGATCTCTCCTCTTAAGCTCAAATAGGAAGTCTTAATTTCACTAGCATTTACCCTCAAAAGTTCAGCTTCTAACCTCTCCAGCCACTGACCCAATGCCTCAATTTATAGTGCAATGGAGATCAGTTACCAGGTCCTCCTTCAAAGGGATAGAATCCTCCTTCAAAGGGAAGTTCCTCTTAACAAGGGATTAGTTCCTCCTCATATGGGATGCATGAACCACTTGGAGCGAACAATCCACGTAACAAATCCTTCTAGAAAACTCTAGAATTAACCCAAAGTGAGTTTTTTAAGATAAAAATTGTGCCTTTTGACTTTCACAGGGGTACGCACCCTCCCATTTACATACAGAGCGTATAACTATGCAAATATCCTGAACAAAAGGTGCGGGCCCACAGGCAAAAGTGAGAGAAAGTGCGGAACCAGAGTTCCATTGCTTTTTTGATATCTTTCTCTCATTTCTAAAGCTTGTTCTGAAGAGCTGAGGTTTGAGACTTGCTTAGGAAACTGGCATAGGTCGTGATAGACCCATACCGACTGCAAATAATCAAGGTGACGATATTTTTGTGTAACAACCCATAAACACCAGTTGAACCAGCTAAACGAACTAGATGAGAAGAGATTGGTTTCCATCCAGTAAATAGACATCATCCAGCGATAGAGGGCTAAGTGGCATGACAAGTTTATAAGAAAGAAGGTGTTTTAGAAAGGCGATTGAGCTCTACTGTATGATTCATGTTTCAAAGACTTAAAAGGGAAGCTCTACACCAAATGGATAGGTCCTTATGGGGTAGATATAATATTTGACAATGGTCATGTGAGATTAATTACCATAGACAGTGCCAAAGTTCCATTGCTTTCCAATGGGAATCGTTTCCAGTTATATCATAAACCAACCTCAAAGGATTCATTTATCAACATTGTCTCACAATCTGATCTTCAAGTTATGAGGGAAGCGGAAAATTCTCTTGTGCTATCAAATTATTAAATTACAATAAGTGTAGCTGCTGAAAATAAACTTCTGTTGGCGACTGATACACCAAAAGAAGAAGAAGAAGCAATAGTAATAAAGAAAGAAAAAATAATAATATATAATATAAATAATAAATATATATATATATTAAAAAATAAATCATTCTACCTATGAAAACGTCTTGTGGGGTGCGGATAGATAAATGTACTAGCTAAAAACTACTTTGTGGCAACTGCTACACATTTTCCTTTTTCTGTAACAACATGTTGTTATACATGTCATAGATGTCATGCTATTACAAGCTATTTTACTTTGTTTCATTGTGTTATTTTGAGAATTATTTTGTAGGCACAAATGGTGATGCCCTAAAAGGAATACATTGTTGTAATAAATTACTGCTGCAAATTTATTCAACCATTTGTTGAAAATGGCAACAAGAAATGCTAAAATAGAAGTGATAAAAATAACACTGCTATAAATAGCAATTTGGGTATCAGTGTTGGATTGAGTAACAAGGAATGAAAAATGGAAGTGCTAAAAATAGAATTGCTATTTTTAGTAGTTCAGGACGGATTCCTATTTTAGTCAGTCCCTGGACTAAAAATAGGAAGTAAAATTTGAATTTGATATTAATAGTAGTTTGTAAATTAATTAATTAATTCATCTTGAGTTAATAGTTAAGGAAAATCAAACTTGAAGTCTATGTGGGGACATGCAACCGTTTCTCTATTAATTGAGGAATTTATCCACCAGTTAAAGAGATAAGGATGCATTCTAATTTGAGTTGTAATTAGCTGGCTCAGTTAACTGTAATCAATTTAAATAGCTTGTTTAAATTAATGTGAGTTCAGTTAGTTAATGCATGCTTGCATATAACTGCTGCACTTTAGATAACTGAAGATTCTCTCATGAATAATGCATGTATGTCAGTTCAGATAGAGACCCAGTTGAGATCAAAGAAGGGACAGTGTACTATCAGTTGGATGAATTTTTTCCTATAAAGGAATCTCATCCATGGATGAGGATTTATCTCTTTCAGGACTGTGTAGTTGGATTAGAGATTAGTGAGTGTGTGAAGAGGCCAATTTACACAAGTGGCTGCACTAGACCCCAATCAGAATTGCGAAAAGAAATAGGAGGATTGGAGGGTGGACCAGAGGTTAGATAGATGCCTTTCACTGTCTATGAGCAGCAGAGGTATTGCAGAGAGAGCAAGATAGCTTTTGAGCTTATTCTTTTTGTAATACTGGCTATATTTCCAATTGGATGACAATACAGAGTTGGGGTTTTAGGCTGAGGCTTTCTGTCGGTTATATCTTCTGTGTTATGTGTGATTGATTCTTTCTTATCAGTTATATGTGTTCTTATTGATGTTTATTATGTTTGATTAAGCTTTCGATAAATTGGTTGTAGAAGTAGATCTTGTATTTTGCTTTAGTATATTGCATAATCTGTTGATCTACAATGGGAATTTCTACACCATCATGGATAAATTATTTTGTTGTTACATCTGTAGCAGCCGATCCGATGGAGAGGACTATAGCACATAACCAATTGTAGTTGTTCACTTCAATAATTATTATCACCAACACTCCATTATCAGTATCAATCAAATCACCCTTCAACAAGTCATTCAAAAAAGCGAATATTGTTTTTTATTTATTTGACATTTATGGTAGTTAATACATCTTTTCATTTTGGTGGCTGATGACAACCTTTTCATTTATGTTGGGGGGGCGGGGGAGGGGGGGGGATGAATCATTTTATGATTCATGACAAACCTGATTTGAAGTGACATTACTTTTTAATCATTACCATCTTTCATGATTTATCATCTCATTAATTCAAACTTATTCAAGACATAATTCTACACCTTTGAATTAATAATCTGTACCACACATTTTCCGACATGATATCCTTTCCTATTGCCCTGATATATGCCTCGATGTAGCTCTATACCCTCATTGCATAGATTCTTTAAGAATTGTGATAGAAAGTAGGCAGTGAAGGGTCTATAATAGTGAAGAATGGGAGGAGCAGTAGTAAGGCATGAATTGGATTCCATTCAGGCTTTGGAAAAATGCCTGGAAACATATCAAATTTTTAGAAAGGTAGGGTCAATCAAGTTTTTCGAGCTACTCAGGGGGTCGAATGAGAGAGTTGCTCTAGAATTTTATTGAAATTTGAATAGGAATTTAACAAAGGTTAGAGGTCTAAGAGTGGAGATTACGAAGGAAGTGATTACCAGAGTAACAACACTTCAACCCGAAGGGAAGAGGTGGTTTGATGAAAAAATTAGTGACCCATCCCTTAAGGTTGAATTTTTGCAGTGAGAAGAATAATTGGTTAATAAGGAAAGATGAATTGATCACCTTTCCCTTCCTCATTCGTGGAATGATTTTTCCTTGTTCATTATCAAGTACATTACATGTGAGGGGCACTCGAAACTAGTCTTCAATTATCATTTTATGTTGCCGATCCATCTTCGACATGGGAAACTGGTTAATCTTCCCTATTTCCTATTGGAAAATTTGAAACACATGGCTACCTTGGAAAAGGGAGCCTTGCATCCATAGAGATGCATTACTAATCATTGCCTCATAAAACTGATCGTGAAGCTTTGGAGCAACAAGGAAGAAATTGGGAAGATTTTATCAATGAAAGAACAAAAACCCCACGACAAGCTAAAACTCCTACAGATGCTTAGGGAGAAGCTGGTACAACTAAGAAGCAGGGAAAACTTTCGGGAATTAGAATTAAGAAGAGGTCACTTGAGAAACTTGTGGGTGGCAGAATACCAAAGAAGAGGGTTAAGTTTGGCACTCAACCAGAGCCCTTGTCAGTGTCCAAGAAGAAACTAGGCAAGAAAAAAGAAAAAAATGGGAAGCAAGAAGAGATAAAGAAGTAGAAGAAGAAGAAACAAACCAAGTGGGAATACACTTCTTCATCAAGTAGAATGAAACAAAAAAATTTCTGCTTAAAATTAATAATCTATAAGCATAAAATAAGGAATTAAAGTGGCAATTAAGAGGTAGAAAAATGAAAATAAAAGTTACAGATCTCGATACAATGGCTGAGGTTGTTGACAAGTTAGGCTCAAAAACCATACATGGGCCTTTATGTATAACATGTGCTAAGGGTTTGGAAACAACAAGATACAATATTTTCACTGCAGAAACCATCTCAGAAGAAACTTAAACATAACCATGGTAGGTTGACACATAAGAACCTGTTGATGATGCTCCTGACACACAAGAACCAACAATTGAAACATATCACCAAATAGAGTTTAACTTAGAAATTGACACACAAGAACCAACAATTGAGACATGGGTTTTTAAGGAAGAAGAATTGAGATTTGTTCCACAAGAACCTGTCAACAAAGCTACTATTACACAAGAGCCAACAATTGAGGCAGAGAGGCTCAAAACATGAGATGTTGTTACACCCTTTGCTATTGTTGCATATGAAACATCACAGGACCCCTGAAGCAAGGTGGCATTTAGAAAGACTTTTGTTAATATCAGAATTGGAGAATTGGAAGCAATTGGCACTTTCCCTGAAAAAGGGAGTGATTTATTTGGGTGAACATTAGAAGACTATTCATACCCCTAAGGATGAGTGGGTTGAAGAATTGCTGATGGAAGAGATGATAAAATGGGAAATGAGGAAAGTTGAGATGGAAAAGGAAAAATAGAGATAAAAACTACAACAAGGGATCAAGAAGATGACTGAAGAGAAGGGTGAAATGTATGAGTTAGCACTAAAACTTTTAGGTTACAAGACGTCATCCCCATCCTACTTGATATTTTTGTGGGAAAATAATTATCTCTTCTAGTTGAGAGCCATTTATGAAAACAAAACCTACAAGATCCTTTCAACTAAAACTTTTTTTGATGTATTTCGTTCATGTGATTCTGATGAGCAGATTTTGTTATGTGAACTCTTCTCGCATGATATATTTCCTAAGCATTCTAATTTGTAGATGATTATGAATATTTCCCCCTATGTTGGAGATTTTCATCTACGAGATTTTATAGCTTTCATGAGAAATCAAATTGATTGGAACCTTGCCATAAAATCTTCTACTATGAATGAAGAGAAGGCAACCCTAGAGATAAGACCAGAACCTGGTATGGCTATGTTGTGGTAAAAACACAACCCCCCATTTTTGACTTCTTCACTTCAAATAATGAGGACCCTTTCTATAAAAATTTTGGCTAAACACCTTTTTGGATTTTTATTTAGTTGATTGCCCTACGCTTTTGTTAATTTTTAGTTTTCTTTGGATTCTTGTTTTGATTGTTTTCTTAGAATCGATTTTTTACAAGCTTCCCATTGACACTTGTTTCGCCTCATTTGGTCATCTGGTTTGAAAATGGCACTCCTTTGAAGTCTCATCATTTATCTAGCCTGGGTTAAAATTGCATAAAATGTACAATATTGCATCTTGTAAATAAATTAGTTCAATAAGACATTGATTTTAAATATTAACATGTGGCGAGTTTTTACTAACATTTTTCATTTTTAGTTATGCAACCAAATTATTAATTATCAGGATTTTAAGAAATTCACTCCAATTTCCAAATCAAATCCTAATCCCAAAATCCAAACATTCAAGTGGCTGTAGTTTATTGTTCATTTATTTTCCAAGTGGCTGTAGTTTAATTAATTTCATAACTAAATTTCATTAAAATAAAATCAAAACAAAACATAATTTATATATTACATTTTCAAATAATTAAATTAATTATTATATAATATAATTAATTTATTTAAAATTAATATATAAATTAATATATATAAAATAAAATTAATTGCGTCGGTATTTTTTATCGCATCGCAAGTTTGGTTCGCAACATATTTTAAAAACCATAAGCCACCCCGATGCGATATCGGGTCGCAAGTTTGATTGGCAACATATTTCAAAATTTCATAAGCCACCCCGATGCGATATCGCATCGGGATTTCGCATTGTATTAAAAGTGACGACACCCCTCCTTCGTGATTCTCCGATGCGATGGAGCATAACCCATTAACTCAAAGTATCATTAAAAGGTTTGAATTTTGTTTTTTATCATACGTTTTAAATTTTTGTTTTTGAAATCACTCACGTATGAGTGAAGTGTGAGTTAAGTGGGTATATATTAGTATAATATGTTAAAGTAGATATTTAATATTTTAAAATTAATTAATAATATATTTAATTAATAATTAATTAATCATATTAATTATTATAACAGTGATTAATTTAAATTAAATATCATTTTAGATTATTAGTTTTTTTAATTAGATTAATTCATTTATAATTAGTTAAATTATAAATAGTTTTACATAAATAGTTGTTAGATTAAATGATAACAATTAAATTAAAAATAATTTAAGGATTAGATTTTTAATTCAAAATTCTGAATTTTTAGCCCAGCAACAGAATTTCCAGATTCATGCCAGATTTGCTCCTCAACTTTGGAAGCTCATAGATGAGTTATATCTGGCCAAATGAGGCCCAGGACGGCTCATTGGAAAGATAAAATCAAGGAGAACATTTTGGAGGAGGTTTCACCAACAGATTTGATCATTTATTGGGCCAAAAATCAAGCAGAAGATCTGGGTTCGAATTTTGAAAACAAAATCAATTTTCTGAGTTATTGTTTTCAATTTCATTTGTCCAAAGCCTCTTCTAATTGCAGATCCATTGGTAAATAATATCATTTACCAATAAAACCATTTCAAGCATCAATACATAGCTTATATTTTGTTTTTAATTATTTATTTAAATAGAATTTGATTGGGTTTGATTTTATTGCCAGAAATGATATTTTGATTGCATTTTAATTTATTTTGATTTTTTTTGCAAGAAAACAGTGGAAGAAATATGGAAAAAGAATCTCAATCAATGAGAAGGCTCCAGCAATTGAAGATCAGAATTAGGAGCAAGTAAAATTGGATTTAGTAGATTTCTTTTCAACAAACTCTTCTCTCAACAATTCCTTGACAAATATTATAAATAACAGATTGCAGAATGGAACAAAGAGCTGCTCTCCTCTGCAATTTTAGACTCCATGAAAGCACTATTGTAATTGGAATTTAGAGTTATAGGAGGGAGGAGTGAAAAAATCTCAGATCTGGGGATTATTGAGGATTTTTCCTTTGTATCTTGAATTATGTATGAGGGGCAGAGTTTTCATTATTGTGGCTTTAGCTTTGAAGGCAGAAGTTCAAGCAATGTAAAGGACTGTTGGAGACCAAGATCAGAGAAAGGGATGCAATAAATTGGTATTTTTAATACTACTGTTTTAAATATCAGTTTCATTTTTATGGTAACAGTAATGTGTCATTTTATTCATGTTTATGCACTATTGTCAATATGGGTAGTTTGTGTCAATATTGTTATCATGTATCTCTATTCTTATGGATTAATTTATAATTTCTGAGTAATTATTTACTCAGAAATCTGCCTTGTTAAAACTGATTTATTGAATGGTAATATGTTGTGAACTATTTCCACATATTATTGTTTAGTTATTGGATTTGCTGATTTGATAATCAATATCATTTTTGTGAACTACTTCTTGAGTGTTGTTGGTTTATTATTTCAATTAAGAGGTCTCAATAGGATGTGTTTTGATATCCATAATATCAATTAATTGAACTACTTCATTAACTTAGTATTCATTATAAACAAGACATATCTAAATCCCAATACTTTAATTGTCTTGCTCTTAGTTGGGTTAGATCTATATCTGCCTAATTAAGATAGGATTTAGATTAGTTTCTTTTGCTTGCATCATAGAATAAGCTTGCATTTAGAGTAAATTCTACATTCTTTTAAGTCCTCTTCTCAAAGAGGCAAAACTTTAGTTGTGGCTTGGCTGAACCCAAATCAGCTTAAGGGTCATTCTCTTGCCTGATTAGCAAGGAGAAGTGATCTGATATCGCTGTCTATTGGTAGGTAAAGATACATCATAAACCAATAGAAATAGGGAGAAGGTAATTGGACCTAGTTTAACCAGTTGGAGCCACCACACCAAATGGAAAAGGAGCTGCTTTAAGGTCCGGACCGGGTGGTTATCCCCCATTGTTGTTGCAGCGATTTTCGAGGCATCAACACCACCTCAACTAGATCATGAAAATATTATGAAGATTATGTATTGTATTGTATCTTATTACAGGTCGCCTTCGAGTTCGAAAAACCTTGGATCCTCATGATAAAGCATTTCACCCGACATCAAAAGATTAACGACCTCATGCTTTAGGGGGCAACTGTTATAGACATATTTGGGCACTGAACCCCCAATCATATATGTCCATAAACCAAGGGCTTATGAGTCCCTAAAAGTGTTGTTTCACACCCTAAAGGAACAAGGTCAGTTGATTACATCATCTCCCATAAGTTCTCCATCGAAAACTGCTCAAAACTGGTCAAAACTGGACCATACGAACTGCTCAGTGCTAAGGGTGCGATGCATCTCACCTGCCACATGAAAAAAGTGCGATGCATACTGAAAAGACTTCTGTAGGGTATGATGGGAAAGAGTAGACAAATGGCAGAGACAGTTTGCAAGGTGGATGATCATGGAATCTTCCAGAAACTTCTCCTGTGACATTTGCCTCTCTGAATTCACCCAGGGATGAGTAAGAGATCATGAATCTCCAAGTGGAACCAAGAACTATCAGAGAGAGGACACTAATCAAAATTCCAGAAGCTGAATCACCCCCCTTCAAACATCTATATATGGATCCCTCCTCTCAGAGATCCAAAGGCTGGAATCTTGTATTTTGTAAGGAAGTGTTGTTGGTTTCTTTGTGGAACATCATAGTGTTGGGTGATCTAAGCTTTTGATGAGGTGGAGAAGGGATTTTATGCTAGGAGGATGACGCTCGGTCAGATCAATGGGTTGTAATCCTCTCTTCTACTCTTTCGATCAATAAAGCTATTTGAGTTTTCCTCCACATTCTTGTATAATTGAATTGATATATGCATTTGTGTGGTCAATATATATCTGGTCCTATATTGTTTATGATTGTATATCCCTGTGCTTTGAAGGTATTATGCTGCTTTGACTTTACAGGTGCTCTTTGAAGCGGGACAAGCAAGGAAGGAACGGCAAAGATCTGTCAAAGGAGAGAGGAAACAAGCAAGGAGTCAAGCGAAAGACTGAGATTGGTACTCTCTGCTTCTCTCTCATGTACTTCTCATAAAGGAAAATGAAAGTAACTTTAGTTTGTTTGTTTCTAAGATAGCTACCCATCTTAGTGGGACTAGTAGCTCTGAATGGACACTAGATTTCATGATAACAGGTTAGTACTTGTTTGAATGAAAACAAAAAAATAATGGAGAAAATTTACAAAGAAATTTCTAGTTTCAATGATCGTTCTATCACTTTTCAAGGTGAAAACTATAACAAGAACATAAAACATTGAAAATTGAAAAATTAAAGGTGCATAGTAATAAAGTTATTCATAAAATAGATAGGAATGTTGATATGTCTAGAATTATAGCCAACGACTTGATGAACTTCCATAAAGCTACTGGGAATGCACTTGAAATGTCTATTGAGAAACAAGAAGCATATAACCAGGTATTGAAAACAACAATAAAATAGATAGAAAATGCTCTAAATCTGAGTCATTTATTGATGACTCCACTCACAATATAGACACTGTGATCTACCATTCCCACTTCTAGCACATCTGATGGATATATTAAAGCTCTGAAACTCATTAATGCAATCAAATGTCATATTATCACTAATATATGCCATATATTAGAAATCATTGAACATGTGTGGTGAGTGCTTTTTGATCTGCCACAAGAAATCAACTCATTTCTCGATTTGGTGAGAAGTAATATTAATAAAAACAAGCATTTTGTAGACAATGACTTACTTGCTTTTACTCAAAGGCCTGAATTGTTACCTGATCTGTGTTGGGTACCAAATTGGGTCATCTTTCTGTCCATTTCTACTATCCTTTTTTACCTTTTTGTACTCATTTACCTATGCTGTTATGTTAAATCTACAAGGTAAACACCCCTGACTTGTCTAATTGGAATATCTTAATTAATTAAGTAATTTCACGGAGTCCTATCTATTTGCGCTACTAAAACACCTGTTTTACCCCATCTTGGAGAACAGGAACCCTTATTTCAGCACTTCACAAAAGATCTAGTAACGGCCGGCTATCAGGAGGCTGCGTAGCTGGAGTCATGATTCCCCTAGATTTATTCTTGGACCTATTTGCCATCTCGAATATCTCGTTATGGTGCTGTTCCAACTGATGTACATTTTGTAGAAGCGGTTACCATGTTTCAAGGAGCTTTGCTAATCTCCCTCGCTGTGTATAAAATGCAGATCGTTCCTGTGAATGGGGGTTCTCCCATCACTATTGTAATCATTTGCTACAGATTAATAAAATACCATCTATTTTGTTGCTCCAATATTTTCTGTGACTAACGCAGCCCTGATCAGAGAGTTGGGCCCGCTCTTCTGATCAGGTGCTGTGTCTTTGTGTGTGTCATTTAGTAGTTAAACTTGCTGTTACAGTTTTTTCCTGTTTATGAATATTCCTGAAGTTTCGTAAGTAGTTTAATCTCACAACCATGTTTTGAATCTTTACCCATGAACCCTTGGTCGGAACGAATTACGCGTTTGCCCCTGCATGTACCTTGCGCGTTGCCTTGAAAGGATACACACTCGGATTGATAATTTAATGTCGGAATAGGGTGAATAAATTGTTCACACTCAGACACCAACATTTTGGTGCCATTGCCGGGGAGGCTAACAAGGTGCAAACAACGGTCCGAACCAACCAGAGGGTCAATCTCTCGTCTTGGGGGGAGAACGTGTTTTCTCACTCTGCTTTAGGTCTTGAGCATATGTATTCTTTTTGCTTGTCTATTTTTGCTTTCTATTTGATTTTGGGTCATTCTCTTGTCCTGGGGAGGGAGGAGTCGTTTTACGCCTTACTCTAGGCCCTAAGTTAGATTTATTTCTTTTTAACCCTTGTGTGTTCAGTTTTTGGGAAAACCCTAGCTTTTACCCTGGGGAGGGAGGAGTCTTTTGATGCCTTGCTTCAGATCTGGAAGTATTAGGGATTCCCATGGTTTGCGTCTATTTTTGGGTTCTTGTCCCAGGGAGGGAGGAGTCCTTTGACACCCTGCTATGGGCCTGAAGCCCTAGATTTTTTTTTTTCTGTTAGCTACCTTTCTTTTTGTGAGTTCTTTCATCTTGGGGAAGGAATGGTCCTTTGACACCTTACTCCAAGATTGAAGCATTATAGGTTCATACTAACACCCTACATCATATAAACGTTTGTATGAACAAAGAATGAAATAAGAGGGGAGAGGGAGAGCCCCAAAGAGGGGAGGACCAGATCTGGGAAGGAAAACCTATATCCAACAGATCATAGCAAAGGTTGAATCAAAATCATCCTCTCGTGCAGCTGTGAGACCAGGGGCAAGGAGAGTGAAGTCCGAGGGACAGTCAGTAGAGCAGCTAATGCTGGTTACGACATTCTTTGGTGATTCGACACAATAGGTTCCTCTAGTAGTGAAAAAAATATCTAGTAGTAGACCTGATCTGGAGAATATTGCACTGGTGATAGCAGAGGAAGAAATTGCAAGTAGGACATCGACAAGGTCAGACTGCTCCAGTAAGGGAAAGGAAGTTGTAGCCAAGGGGTCAAGCCATCAGGCCTCAAGAGAAGGAAACGAGGAAAAGCTTGCATCACCAAGAGATTGGGGAAGTGCTACTATAGCAACTCGAAGTGCTACTATATCAAATCGAGTTCCAGTAGTAAAGGATCCTCAGCCACCCTCCACAGAGCCTGTTGAAATCCCCAACAAGTATTGGAAAATATTTATGGCTCCCACAACCTCCACCATTGATTTTTTGATTGGGGATCTGGGTGCTGGCGCGCCTACAAAGACTATTCCATTGGTAGCCTTACCAAACTTTCATGGGCTCGTTTCGGAAGATCCCGACACATTTCTATTTGAGTTTGACATAGTGTGTTGGGGTATGACTACACAACAGATGCCCAAAAGTTAAATATTTTCCCATCTACACTAAAAGGGATGGCTCTGCGATGGTTCATGGGCCTGGGAGGAAAATCCATTTCCATATGGGATGATATGCAGACATCTTTTCTGGAGAAATACCAAGATTATTGTAAAACCCAGAACATCAAGGAGGAACTCTTCAAGTTCACACAAAAAGAAGATGAAAGTTTGGAGGACTGTGTGGAGAGGTTCAATTACACCTTACAAAGGTCAGGTCATTCTGACCTAGATAAGGAAATTTTAAAGATTATCCTCCTTTGATATTTTCGAGAGGACTCGATGGAACTATTGAACATTGTGGGAAAGGGAGACATCTCCAATGAGACATTCGAAAATATCTGCAATTTATGTATTCAGTGTTCGAGGGGGCTTGCAAGGAATAAGCTTGGGATTCGATCAATGAAAGGATCTGGCAGGGGTGTTACAAAAGAAGAAATCAGAAATCTTCTAGACAATTTAAGGATGGATATCCTCAGCACCCTGTCAGCACAAATGGACACTCTGCAAGTAAAACAGAAGTAGCTAGAACATGATAGGACCATGGAAACATTTTGTTTAAAGTGCAGAAGAAGAACCTAGAAAGGGAATGTCCACTAAATTCCATAGAGGAATGTGTGATTTGCGAGTTCAGTCATGCGACAGGCTCATGCCCTTGCTTGCTAGGCCTGAAAGCAATGTTTCAAGGAATGAGGGAGGACACAGAGCAATTGTACCTCATGGGATATAGGAAGCCATGATAGCCTCGACCACCGATGGGAAATCAAGGTATGTACTTGGATCCATCTCAGTATTTTAATAATGACAATATGAATCCTCAGACCATGCCTTATCCCCCCATGTGGCTGCAATACCAGTATCCACCTTGGCAATAGTGGAACCCTCAAGCCAATACGAGCTCTTCATGGGCTCCAACTTGGTGAGGATCCCATCCTGGTCAGTTTCCTCAGGAAATACCACAACAACAGCTCCAATTACCCTCCAATGTGTCTCTCGGTAACCAGCCTGCCCGTCCTCAGCTTCCAATGAAACCTAACCCTAATCCTAACAATAAGGGAGCTCATCACACTAATGTTATTAACCTGCGTTCACATAGTATCTCCACTGCAGAGTTGTATGAAATGAATTTGCGATCAGGTCGGACAGTTAATGTCAAACCTCCTCCAGTCATCATTGAACAACTTGATAGTGAAGGTAAGGAGGCAAAACCGACTAGTAAAGAGCCAAAACAAACTGATAGAAACTAGGTGCCTTCCATTAAACAACAACAATTTGAACCACCTTACCCAGAGAGACTAATTATGAGTAAACCAAGTCCTCTAGCTGAATTTGATTCATTAGGAGAATTGAAAAACTTATTTGTTAAAATTCCCGTGTTACAAGCTATGAAGGATGCACCAATCTATGCAAGGACTCTTAGGGAATATTGTTCAAAGAAACCTGCCAAGAAAACTAAAGATCCCCTAACTATTCATGTTATGGGAAAATTATTGGACTTTATGATGGGAAAATCAATGCTAGTGAAATATGGAGATTTGGGGAACCCGATTTTGGCAGTACAGAGTAATGGGGTAGAGATTCCAAATGTGCTAGTAGACCTGGGTTCTTCCATCAACGTCATCACCACTGAGACAATGCATGTGTTAGGTCTTCGCAATTTGAAGCATACACCTACAGTATTGGAACTAGAAGATCGATCTATTGTCAAACCTGTAGGAAAGTTGGAAGATGTGACAATTTCAGTGGATTCATGGCATTACCCCATATATTTCCTGGTACTACATACACAGTCTTCAGTGGGCGGTCATCCCTTGATTTTGGGTAGACCATGGCTGGCCACTACAGATGCTTACATTGGGTGTCGCTAAGGAAATATGGTTATTTCTAATGGACATAACACTAATAATTTAGTGCTATATCCACCAGCATAACCAAATCTATCCATAAAACCAGTAGGCGGCAAGAAAGTTGTATCTGCGGTAGAGGCTGAAACGAAAGAGGAAGAAGTGAGACCAGTCCTCACTATTGGACAGGCCCTTCAGTTGAAAATGGAATCAAAAGATGATGTAATCACTTCCTTTATGGATGATCCTTGTTCTGTTTTAGAACCAAACTAACAGATCCTAGAATCTATCATAAGCTGCAAGATTTAGGAAACTATGGAAACAACAGAAGGATTAGAGGAGCCACCTACTGATACACCCCATGAAAGTGTTCAAGTGGAATTGGAACCCAGGAAAA
This sequence comes from Pinus taeda, assembly GCA_000404065.3. NCBI lineage: Eukaryota > Viridiplantae > Streptophyta > Pinopsida > Pinales > Pinaceae > Pinus > Pinus taeda. The sequence goes on along the minus strand of APFE030539783.1, from coordinate 15,571 downwards.
CTTTGAATATTAATCCAAACCTGTCAGAATCCAAGAGGAAGCAACTTGTAGACATTCTACGGAAACATAAGGAGGTCTTCGCCTGGGATTATGCAGATATGAAGGGGATCCCTACCAGCTTATCCACCCATCACATATATATCAAGGAAGATTGTCGTCCTATAAGGTAAGCTCAAAGGAGAATGAACCCTGCATTGAAAAATGTTGTGAAAGAAGAGCTTCAAAAGCTACTAGATGTAGGTTTTATCTATCCTATCTCAGATAGCCAATGGGTCTTAGCACTAATAATGGTACCCAAGAAGAATGGCAAATGGTGAATCTGTGTAGATTATCGGGAGTTAAATAAGGTGACACAGAAGGACCATTTTCCCTTGCCATTTATTGATCAAGTTTTAGACACATTGGCTGGCAAGAAGTTTTTTCTCTTTCTTGGATGGGTTTAGTGGATATAACCAGATCCAGATTTCTCCTGAGGACCAGGACAAGACCACTTTCACATGCCCTTGAGGAACATTTGCATACCGGGTCCTTCCTTTTGGCCTGTGTAATGCTCCTGCGACATTTTAGAGGGCGATTCTGGGAATCTTCTTTGATTTGATAGATGACAGTGTTGAAATCTATATGGACGGTTTTACTCCATATGGGGACTTGTTTTTGGAAGGGTTGAAAATTTTGGAAAAAGTTCTTGCAAGGTGTATACAAGCGTGTGTCTCTATGAGTACAGTCAAATGCCACATGATGATGGAAGAGCGGATCGTTTTGGGACATTTGCTCTCAGCTCAAGGGATCAGGATGGACCCAGCAAAGATAAAGGTAATTCTGTACTTCCCAACACCTAAGATGCCCACAGAGGTACGTAGTTTCATTTGTTATGTTGGTTATTATAGAGATTTCATAGAAAATTTTGCAAAAGTAGCACACCCACTGTTTCAATTACTAACAAAAGATTTAGAATTTGTGTGGTCAAGCGACTATGATGCAACATTTACAAAAATTAAAGAATTAGTCTACAGTGCTCTGATCCTTAGAGGACCAGACTGGGCTTTACCTTTCCACATTCATACGGATGCCACTCAAATAGCAATTGGTGCAGTATTGGGACAGAAAGAGGGTAAGGTACCTTACATAGTCTACTATGTTAGTAAAACTTTGGTCCCCACTGAACTAAACTACATGGTGACTGAGAAAGAATTCTTTGCTATCGTTTATGCCATCAATAAGTTCCGGCACTACATTACCAGGTATCCTACTTTTGTGCACACTGATCATGCAACCATCAAGTATTTAATGAAAAAACCTGTTACCCCTAGTCTTATTACAAGACGGTTGTTGCTACTATAGGAATTTGATATTACCATAGTAGATAAACCAGGGAAGGACAATGTGGTTGCAGATTTTTTATCTAGGATAGAACATGATGGTAAGGATACACCAATTAAAGATAACTTTCCAAATGAGCATCTTTGTGCAGTTTTTGCTAAAACTCCATGGTATGCAGATATTGCTAATTATCTTGCTACAGGTAAAGTGCCTTGTCATCTATCCTATAAGGAGCAAAGGAAGATCATTCACCAGAGAACCCGATATTCATGGATGGTGCGATATCCCTTCCACACAGGGGTTGACCAGCAGATTCGGCATTGTGTGGCATGAGATGATATTTTTTAGATATTAAAAGCTACAAATGATGGACCCTTTGGAGGACATTTTGCAGATAAAAGAATAGGTCATAAAGTGCTGCAAATGGGATATTACTGGCCCTCCATTTTTCGTGACGCTCGTGATTATGTTTGAAGGTGTGATAGTTGTCAACGGATGGGACAACCTGGGAAAGCAGATGAAATGCCTCTTCAGCCCCAGATATTCCTTGAACCATTTGAGAAGTGGGCCATCGATTTTGTTGGGCACTTTAACCCAACTTCTCATTAGAAATCTTACATCCTGGTCTGTACTAACTATGTAACTAAATGGGTGGAACCTAGAGCAGTCACGAGAGCAACAAAGCAAGTAGTGGTATATTTTCTTTTTGAAGAATTCTTTGCTCGGTACGGGACTCCAAGGGAAATTGTATCAGATGGTGGATCAAAATTCACATCTCATATGATAGAAAAGTTGATGCAAAAATATGGGGTCAAACATAGAGTGACAAACCCCTATCATCCCTAGGTGAATGGACAAGTAGAAAGCACAAACAAGGTATTGGAAAATATATTGAAAAAGACAGTAGCAAGCCATCTCGGGATCGGGCACAGAAGCTTCCAGAAGATTTATGGGCATATAGGACAAAATGGCAGAATACAACAGGGTTTTCTCCATTTGAATTAACCTATGGGAAATCTCCAATGTTTTTGGTGGAATTTGAGATTAGTACACTCAGAACAGCTCTGGAATTAGGCTTAGATCTACCAGAAGCACAAAAACACCTATTGGAATAGTTGAATGAGTTGGATGAGATTTGAGCGGTGGCTGTTCAGAAGACTACTGCTGTTCAACAGCAGAGAATGAAATGGCATGATAAATTTATTAAAACCAAGGTGTTACATGTGGGGGACTGAGCATTACTGTATGACTCCCGATTTAAGGATTTCAAAGGCAAGCTCTGCACTCGCTGGATGGGTCCATATCAAGTGGACGCAGTGTTCGAAAATGGAACGGTTAGACTGAGTACAATAGATGAGAACCATACCTCATTCCTAGTAAATGGACACCATATAAAACTGTACCACCATCCAGCCTCTAAAGATGTTTTTGTTAAAAATATTTCTACTTTATCTGATTTAATGGTCATTGGAAAAGAAGATACTCTCACTCTGTCCTAAATATATATCTATATTAAAAAAATAAAAATGAAAAAATAAATAAAATAAAAGATATATATATATATAATATATATATATATATATATATTATATATATATATATATATATTGTTGCTACTTATTTATTTGCCTTTTGTAGGAATAACAAAGAAATATGGCGAGGAGATGTTGGGGGGAGATGTTGGGTACCAAATCGGGTCATCTTTCCGTCCATTTCTACCATCCTTTTTGCCCTTTTTGCACTCATTTACCTATGTTGTTATGTTAAATCTACAAGGTAAACACCCCTGACTTGTCCAATTGGAATATCTTAATTAATGAAGTAATTTCATGGAGTCTTATCTATTCGCGGTACTAAAACACCTATTTGACCGCAGCTTGGAGAACAGGAACCCTCATTTCAGCACTTCACAATAGATCTGGTAACGGCCAACCATCGGGAGGCCGCGTAGCTGGAGTCACGATTCCCCTGGAACTATTCTTGGACCTATTTTCCATCTCAGATATCTAGTTATGGTGCCGTTCCAACTGATGTACATTTTGAAGAAGTGGTTACCATGTTTCAGGGAGCTCTGTTAATCTCCCTTGTTGTGTATACAAAGCAGATCATTCCTATGAATGGGGGTTCTCCCATCGGTATTGTAATCATTTGCTACAGATTAATAAAATACCATCTATTTTGTTGCTCCAATATTTTCTGTGACTAACGCATCCGTGATCAGAGAGCTGGGCCTGCTCTTTTGACCAGGTGCTGTGTCTTTGTGTGTGTGTCATTTAGTAGTTAAGCTTGATGTTACAGTTCTTTCCTATTTATGAATGTTCCGGAAGTTTCGTAAGTAGTTTAATCTCACAACCATGTTTTGAATACTAACCCATGAACCTTTGGTCAGAACGGATTACGTGTTTGCCCCTGCATATACCTTGCGCGTTGCCTTGAAAGGATACGCACCCAGATTGATAATTTAATGTCGGAATAGGGTGAATAAATCGCTCACACTCGGACACCAACAATCTAGACAAAAGGAACAGAGAAATTCCAAACGGTAATGAAATGATGCAAATTGAAATTACATTGTCCAAAAGAATCACTACAATAGAAAACGTTATTTCTGAATGTGAAAGCATAAATAATATAATAAGTGATGCATTTCTAGAGGTGGTGCAAATTGTTCAAGATCTAGATGGCCCACATTTCATACAAAATTATGAATTGATTACGAAAGATATGATAATAGTTGAATTGGAAAAGTTAAAAGAGTCGATGGAAAAATAGTTTGATGATATAACCAATTTTTATCCAGAAGAAATTAGCAAATGGCTAGTTGGGTTTATAAGTATTAACGATGAGAAGTCTGTCTTAGCTGCTTGATTACAAGAAGAGGCCATGGTGACCGAGAAGAAAATATCCAATCAATGTGTTAATCTAGAGATTATAATCGGTCCAATGAAATATTTCATTAGATCTACATTGAACACATTGGTTCAACAAGACATGGATGCGTAAGACAACTGATAGTGAAACAATTAATGTATATGCTTTCACATACTATAAGTGTGCTTAAATATTCACCTATTCTTTTTTTGTTTGCTAGTATTTAGTCATTGAGATTTGTTAATAATTTTATTAATGTCACCTAGTCTTGTTTCTCAATGGAGTTTCCTTTTTCCATATTATAGTTCACAAGAGCCTAATCCCAGTTCCCATTGGGACAAACACATTGATGCAACCTTGAGGTTGCTACACCTTCACTTCTTATCGAGACTATTTTCACCCTTATAAACCCTTAATTTTCATGCCCACATATATATATCAGCAGCATTAATTTGGCATTTTCCCTTTAACAACAAGACCACATAAGTTATCGGGAGAATTTCAATATGCATTTAACCGTAAAGACCGCATTTTTACCATCATTTACCTCGATATTATGCCTTTTCCTTTTGGCATTGGAATGCCTTTGAAAAATGCCCAAAAAAACCCAAATCACCCCGTGGATGACCCTTTTACCTATATCCGATTGTTTTCCCTTTTATCCGAAATACATTGAAAACTACACAAAACATTGATATTTACCACTTTTACACTAGCGTGCTTATCGTATCTGAAATTAAATGCACCGAGCTTTGGTGACCGTTTATCTGGAGCTATGAGATCTAACGGTCTAGATCAACTCGTCTTATTGGCCATCGACAGTCACAAGATCTGTACTATCGACACTTCCCTTTGGTAGAGGTCTGATGCGATTATCACTAATCGCTATCAGCAATCAGTGCTGCTTAACACTTCACCGCTTCTACTCCTGAACGCTAATGTGATATGTCGGCAATTGCAAATCACAAAGGTTTGGGGACATGCCTTTGCATACGCTGATCTGCTTTTGCGATGTGACAATTAGTCTGGACCTGATAAGTCCCAAAACTCCCATTTGTAATATTTCAAGTCCAGCTTTTCGCATCTGCTAAGTGTTTTTCACTAGTTATCTATGTAAATGGGATTTTCACTTGCGGACTCAAACTATACCAAATTTGTCTTAAACATGGGGTTTTCTACTACAAAGTATGGGAACATAACTTAATATGATTCAACTCCGTATACACATAAAACACATGCATGCATAATTCGATTTCTGCAGATTTGATAAGGAAATTACACAGAAAACATAATTTATTCACGATTTAACAAGATTACAGAGTCTCGGCCTTGGCTTGATTATAACAAAGAAAGACCTCTGTTTCATATGCTATCCACACGCAATTTGTTCTCGCTCTACTCAATCCTCCCTCAATCCTGTCTAGCCTGATTCTACAAATTAGTGGCCTCTGTTCCCAATCTGCCCGTACGCTTACAATTCCCTCATGAATCCTGTCTCTCTGTCTCCTCCCTTCCTTCTTCAAAAAAGATAGGAAAATACATATATGTCTAAGCTAACCATCTCCTCCACAATTGAAGGAATAAACTATACATTTAGAAATCAAATCCTATCCTAATCTGAACAAAGTTAACTACTTGGCTTGATCTCCACGCAGGGAGGATAACTTCCCATTTTATTCCCAATTCTGTTCAAAATTAGGCAATAATTAACTACTTACATAGTTTCATTTAATAAAATTAAACAACCAAGTCTTCCTCCAAACTTTCATTAGCCACAACATGTGACCACGCCATCACATTGCTGGCTAGGTCTAGGTGCTCCTGCATCAGACTCCCAAGGTTAAAAATAATCATGATCTCATGATCATGTGCTTCTGATATGTGTCCTCCTGGATCCCATACTTTGTTTGATAGTTTATCCTTGGTTACTATTGTTGTTTGTTGTCGTTCTTCAGGTCTCCATATTTTATGCTGCAATGCCCCATTAGCTATGCTCTTACTGTCTGCTACTATATTTTCCATATATCTTACTGTTTTTTTCTCATCATCACAATTGATGTCAGGCTTCCTCACTTTAATTTGCAGTTTACCGTTTCCTTTTGATCAACAAATTAGCCTCTACATCTACTGCATTGTTTTTCATCTCTTCAAGTGTTGCAATGTTCCTTTTCCTCAGCTGAAACTCCATTTTTGGATCAAAGGCATCCGGGTAGTGCAAGAGAGCGGATCCAGGAGGAGGTCTTATATTAACAAGCATCGAACAATAAACTTGGTTAAATCTGGCATAAAATTGTTGTACTGTCTCCCCTGGCTGTCTTTTCAGCTAGTTATACTCTTCTAGAATCAAGAAATGGTTCTGTCTAACCACCCACCTGTCGAGGAAAACTTTGACGAACTACTGGAAATCTGAGATGCTTGCATCAGGCAGGGTTTTGAACCAACTCTTGACTTTGCCTTGCGAAGAAAGAGCAAAAATCATAGTACTGACATCCTCTTCATCAACTTCAAAAAGGTCAAGAAAAGACTCAACATTAAGTACATGTGTGTCAGCAATGATGTTGTCACAGTCACCATCATATCTTGGTAGATATAGGTAATGATTTTTAAGGAAAGCATGGTATATAGGAGGTAAAATCAGAGGCTTGTATCGATCTAGAATTTTACAAGGTATAGGAATATGTACAGAAGGTGTAGAATCAGTCCTGGTCTCTTGAGGCTCATCAGTTTGAAGATGGTCATCATAAGATTCAAAAGAACGGTCTTGATCAAGATCAAAGGCATGTGAATATTTGGTATTCACAATCTTCAAAGGGAAAGAATAAAATGCAGGTCTAGGATATTCTCCCAAATACAGTATACTTTGCAAAGCCTTCTTGACATTCTCATGAAAAGAGAAGAAATGATTTATAAAAAAGAACATAATGTCTTGGATGAAATTCCAAATTAAATACCTGATCTTTCCATATTGTCCTTTCATGTTTCTGCTGGTCAGGTTCATCCTTTAATGGAGTCCTTGGATCTGATCTCGAAACTGATTTGGAGTCGCCTAGGTGAATGATTTCATCTTTCCGGTGTCTGATCAATGTCCACCATCAACAATCAGATCTAAACATTATACATTTTTCTGAGGAACATAGCACTACGTTTCCCTAGTATGGTTGCCACTATGTTAGAGCCTAGATTGACCTCAGGCTGAAGGGAGGCAATCCTAGGATAACCACAAACCACGCTTAACCTGGTAGCTAGCCCTACCAAGTCAGGAGAGGGCTCTCTCCTTGTCAATCACAGTGAGGATGGTTGTAATTATGTCTCGAGATGACCGAAATGAATGTTGATTTTAGGCTAGGTATATTAGATTAGGGTTTTTGGTTTGATTTTTAGGTTTTGGTTGCTGGATCAATTGGAGATGGCAAATTGGGTCCAGGAAATCAACTCAGGGATACAATCATGTTCTGTGGGGCGAGGTAGACAAGGGTTTATGTACTAGAAATGGATTGAGATGGTAGTTTAATATAGCTGAGGAGTTGAGGAGGGCATAAGGAAACTATGAGTCCTCTTCAAATAGTTGAAAACATTGAAAAGCAAATGCATTCCCAAGACAAAGCACAACTGTATATTTTGTCTATTCACCTTGATTCATTTAGTTTTAGAAGAGAAAAATAGATTTGGATACATATAAAACATAAGAAAAACTCATTACAAATAAGAAACAATACATATTAAACTCATTGTCGCAAGAATCCCACAAAAATAGCTATGAAACCTAGTTTTATTCCTTGCCAAACTGTTGTAGAGATATACATTAGCGTTCAGAGCTTCCACAAGAGTCCAACCTTTACAAATGAATCAAAAAGTACATGATATAGGAAAGGAAACTACTCAAGCTAGCTATCAGGGGTCGAAACCATGAAAAGAGGAGTAGTTTCAACCATATCTAAACTAGGAACACAAAAGTAGGTAGTGGAACAACATGCCTCTAAAACTTAGGAAACCAATTCATTCATCATCAAAACCACTTGAAACTTGATGTATCTACCCTATAAGGTATTTTTCATCCATATTTACATCAATTTCATCATTTACCATGCATACATTTACCAAGGAATGAGGAAAAAGTTGATGTCCAAGAAAACTAGGAAAAAACTGGAAATTTAGGCAAAACTGGCAAAATCAGTTTAATGTGCAGCCCCAAAATTTTAATGTGTAGCGCCATTTCAAGGCCAGTTTTGGAGGCCTTCCCGGTGTCCAAATCAAGTGAAAATTGGCTTGCTAGAAAGAAGTACCTATCTAGTTTCTGGAACAATTTGATTTTTCTGATTTGGAGCTCATTTGCCCTTCCAAAATTTGATTCTCCCAAGACTGCTTCTTGTGTAGCAAAAAAAGTGGTAGAGAGGGCACTTTTTGGGTGTTTTTGGCCCTTTTGGTGACCAAGACCTTGTCCAAAATTTCTAACTATTTCTGGGTTTACATATTTTTCCTTGTCGATTCCAAATATGTAAGCCATTTTGCAAGAGGGTTTCCCCATCAAAAGCGCAGCGCCAGTGGCGCTGTGCACCTATTGGAAAAACCTATTTTTCAAATTTCAAAATTCAAAAATGACAAAAATTGCTCAAAATTTCCTCAAATTTGGCATGAGGAATCCTTGTTAGGTGCTTTTATGAGCTAATGAAGCTTCAGCCAAGATTTTGAGTTTATCATGCTCTTTTTTGCTTCTTAAGGCCTTTTCCAACTTAGCCTTAAGCCTCTTCATCATACTGTCAACATACTGTCCTTTGTTCCACTGTTCACCAACATTTGGAATGCATGTTGCTTCTGAGATGGTGATAGGTGACAAGGTGAAAAGGTGAAGGAGACACCAGCAAGGTTCACTTGGCCATTATGTAGATGAGTGACAAACAACCAAGCAAGCTCATGATGAAACTTTACCCTCTCCACCATTTCACAAAACTCATAGCAAGAATGATGTCTAAAACAAGATATAGCAAGAGGACAAGCAAGCAACTCTATGAGACTGATAGGTTCCTCCCAAATGATCTTTCCCCCTTTGTGTGGCTTTCTTGGCACATGTGCTTCTCTGGAAGTCTCAGTGAAATTTTCCTCCTCCCTCTCATAGTCTATGTCTCTCTCCATGGGTTTTTTGTGATGTGATAGGTGATCTGAAATGAAAGTTTGTAGTGATAACAAGATGAGTATGAAGAGGTTTGTTTTATAAGGTAAGTGAGGTGAAAGATGAGGGTGTGAATGCTTGAGGGAGTTAGGGTATAGAGTTTTATAAGGGAATGGGGGATAGTGGGAATGTGGGAATGTAAGAATTGGGAATTAGGGTAAGTGAATAGTGTATTAGGACTAGGATTTGATGTAGAAAGTAGGGTTTAGTGAAATGAAGCTTGATGACTGATGGATAGTGAAAAAGACTTGTTAAACTAAGTGTAAATGAAAGCGAAGAGCAGAAAATGACCCTTGGTGGCTTATGAGAGGTATTTTTAGCTTATTTAGGGTTTATGAGAGAAATTTTCAATGCCAATGGGGTTTTCTATGAAATGATGCTAAACACACTCAAGAAATCAAGCACACTTCTTTCTTAGCAAGGAGGAATGGTAACATTAGTTGGCACAAGCATCAAAGTGATTTTTGAGAAGTTTTAAGGAGATTTGCAGCAATTTGGTCTTCCCCAACAGGTGCACAACGCTAATTTAATGCATAGCACCAGTATTATTTTGCACTGAGAGGAACCATCCAATGCATAACACCATTTTAATGCACAGAGCCTTTTATAAGACCACTTTTGGAGGCCTTTCCAGAGTCCAAATTGGGTGCAGGATAGCTTGTTGGAAAGCTTATTGAGTCTAATTTCCAAAACATCTTGAATTTTTCAATTTGGAGTTAATTTGCCCTATAAAAAGTCAAAATGTGCAAAATGAGGCTGCCTAAATGCAGAGTGCTATTGCAGTCAACTTTTGAAGGTCTTCCTCAACTCAAGGTTGAGGTTATGATAGCTCATTGGAAAGATCTTTGTGTCTAGTTATCGTTTGACTCATCAAGAAAATCATTTGGCCAACCAAGCTAGGATAAATCTTAATTTTACCAAGGTCACTCCAAAGGAGCAGCAACCCTCCTAAGGAAACTATATTTTTGACATTTTATAAAAACATGACACATGTGTAAAAAGTGAAGGAGTTTTTTCTTCCTTGGCCTATTCTAGACAAAAACCTCTCTCATTTTTCCAAAATTCATTTTTTCTTGCTCAAAAACAAAAACCCTAGGAGAGAGGAATGAGCCTTACCTGAGCACAACTGAAGCACAAACAAGGTGTAAAATGATCCATTGGAACATGAAATAACGATGACAACTCTCTAAATGATGGTACACTCAGTTGAATGGTGACATGGACCGACACTTGGAAAACTTTGGAAGGAATGAAAACAAATCCTAGACCTAATACCTAGTGACCAAATTTTACTTGACGACTCACTGAAATGACAAAATTTGACTTTGACACCTTAAAATCATTTTGTAAGAGCATGTTTGATCACTGGAGGAAGGCTTCAAAGACTGACACTAACAGAACCATCTCGTTGGAGTAGGCTCTTGATATTGAGAAAAAAAAAATTAATGAACAATGGCTGAATCAAGTGTTAGAGCTACAACAAAAATTCGATTCCCTAAAGGTACAATATGACAAGAAAGTAGAGATGAAAGATAATCAAATCAAGGAAATGTAGAAGAGAATAGAACGATTGTATGTCAATCCTACATTCGTAGAATTCAAGAAAGAGGCTAAATAATTAAATGTTCTGATCAAGCATCAACATAAAATCTTCTGCAACAAGCTCACGATACTTCAATATCAATGTAAAATTACCAGTTTTCTTGTTGATCAATTATTTGATATGGTGAACTACTTTGAAGAAGTGGATGAGCAACTTTCTGATTTTCTAACTTGGAAGGAAAGTGAAGAAGGTACAATTACAAATCTACATAAAATTGATGAAGCCCAAAAGATAATAGTGTTCCGAGAATGGGAAATCAGGTTGAAGCAATTTGAGGTTGCTGTGAATGAAGTCCGAAATCTTTCCAACTCCATTATTGAAATGTTCAATGATACATTATTACAATCAAATCTCATCTCTAATTGCTATGAAGATTCATTACCAGATGGAAAGTCATTGCTGAAGGTTTGGTTGGAACAGATTACAACAATAGAAAAGAGGATCGAGCAGTTATCTAAACTTGACCTCAAGCATCATTGGCAGTTTCTAGTTAAACCACATAGTCAATGGTTGCTTCTCCAATGTGTTACTAATATTTCTAATCATATGCTGCCATCATTGAAGCCTGTTATTTTTACCTGTTAGATGAGGATCAAGCCCAAACATCCCCCAGAACTCACCAATTTGTTGGATATTTACAGATTGAGAGACCTCACTATTGAACAGTCTTAATCCTAAGCTTAGAGATTGTTGTAACTATTTCGTGAATAGTCCTTATTCTGTTGAGAGATTTATGGAAAAGGTTTTTTTTATTCCTTCTTGTATTAATACTATAAATCTACTTCTCCGAGATGGAGAGGGGGTTCTGAATTCTAAAAAAGAAATGACTTGAAATTGCACTATTTTATTTTAAGTTTTTCCTAATAAGATAAACCACTTGTATATCCGAGATGAGAAAATCTACAGTTTATCGGGTACTATTATCCTATTTTTCTGTGTTTTTTCTTTGAAAGGAATTGTTTTATGTTATTGTTCACATATATGTTTGCTAATCAATCTTTCATGATCACTATTGATATGCTAGATTGAAATTTAATGTTATATTGTGAGTGATGAGATACATTTTTTTTTTTGCTAAAGAAAGAGTCGTACCTTCATTGTCATTGAATCAGAAAATAATTTACATAGATTACAACCATCCAAGTGGATCCATGGATTGGGAAAAATCAACCACCCAACAACCAAGGGCAACAAGTTAAGGGTGTAAACCCTGAACCCTCCCAATCAAAACAACAAAAACCCTCAAGCGCCCGACCGTGCCAAGGCCAGCCATTCAACCCACCATTAACCGAATGGGGATTAACACTCAAACCAAAGAAATACTTAAGTCAAAACTGAAATCAACGTTGAAGCCTTTAATCGCCATCATCAAAACACCCTACCCGATCCAATGGTGGAGGAATAAATTGCAGTGCCAAAGAGCCCGACGGTTAACCGTATGGACCCACGAACAAGCACGAAGGATCCTGAACGTAGATCTCCCAAGTTTGATCCAATGGCAGAGGAAGATATCGCATTGCCAGAAATATCGCCTCCTAACCACATGGACCCACCAACATGCACGATGAATCCTAGTCGTCGATCCTCCGTGCTTGATTCGACAGCCCAGGATCATATTGCACGGGCCTAAATTCCAATAGGTTAGCGTGCGATGAGGGTGGTATTCATACCCATCCCACCGCCACGTGTAGCGACTTGAGTGGGATCGCTCCCAAAACTTAAAAACCGCTTTCTGCTCGAAAGGCACCTAATGACTAGAAACCACTTTAGGGCGGAATTACATCCCCATGAAGAGAAGCAAGGAAATCCCGACCACCATGGAAGCCCAGAATTCGGCTTCTCACTCCAACCCCTCTGCACCAATTGATGAACCCCTGTAAAGTACATTCCCAACCCTCCGGCCTAGTACCCAGGCCACAGGATCTGTCGAGCAACCAAAGAAGGGTTAAAATGAGGAAAAAGTAGCAACTCATATCGAAGCCAATCTATCTGGCCAAAGCCTCCATAGATTTGTTGCGATACACCTTCATATCTTCATCAGCTTGGCAGCCACACTGTTCCTTTAGTCTGTTCTGAGACAACCCCTGCCAACCCATCGTGACTCTGCTAATGGTACAATTCACTCCTTGGTTGGCCAATAAATCTGCCTGTTTGTTAGCCTTCCTTCGAACATGGTTAAAAATTGCCATGTGTAGGCTCATGAGGTGGCGCTAGATCTGTTGAAAGACTTAGATCAACCTCCAATGTTTTGAAACCTTCTCTGGCCTCATGCCCCAGGTGATTCTTTTGACTGAGTTAATGATTAGCTCAGAGTCAGCTTCGATAATCACATTTTGCCGATTATCCTTCACTAGGATTTCTAAGCATTGCTCCATAGCCATTAGTTCTGCCATGTTGTTAGTGGCTCTGCCTAAATGGAAATGGAAGATGGAAATGATAGTACCTAATTCATCCCTTAACACCCCTCCAAAGCCAGCAATACCTGGGTTTCCTTTATAGGCCCCATCAATGTTATACTTCAGAAAACCCTGAGGGGGAGGATGCCAAAAGTATTGCTGAGTTACCATTATCCTAACCTTTCTGTCCAGGCCTTGAGGAAGAAGCCCCTGCATGCCCAATTGTTTGAGAATTCTCATTTCATCATCTGAAGGTGGATTCTTAGGGGGATTTCTCACAGTCATACTAACCGTCTCCCTAAGTTGTCTTAGTGTCTGCTCAAAAAGACATTGGAAAGATCTCTTTTCATTTTTAAAGATCCTGTTGTTCCTTTCTTTCCAAACATTCCAAATAATGAAGCTAGGCGTGAGAGCCCAAGCTGAACATAGAATTTCAGAATCAGAAAAATTCCTCCTCCAGTTGTTTAGTGTATTGAAAATACACGCTCTATCCCCGTCTGTCTTTTGGAAGATGGTGGCAAAAGAGTCCCACAATCTAGAGGTGAATATGAAACTGTTGAGGAGGTGTTCCATAGTTTCCTCTTGGGCCTCACAGAGCTGGCATCTGGAAGGCCCCACAACCCCCTTTTTCTGAATGTTATCCCAAGTCAAAATTTTCCTATGGTAAACCAACCACATGAAGAGTTTAATCTTCCTCCAACCCTGATGCCTCCATATATTCTGCCACATTCTATCCAGAGCAATAGAATCCAGCTCAAGGAGTATGCATTTTGCCTCCGTAAGATTGAAGGTGCCCTCTTTGTTGTTGCCCCATCTTAACTAATCATGCCCCCCTAGTACAAGAATCTTCCTTTGCTCCAATATTTCCATAAGAGCTTCTCCTTTTGCTTTCAAGGGGCTCCCCTCCTTGTGGATAATATTCCTCCAGTTTCGCCATTTTCCTGCATTATTGGTTTGATCCCAAAAATCTTTAACCTTGGATAGCCCTATGATGTCTGTCTCTATCTTGAGGTCCTTAAAATCCTCTTTTAACAGTATTAGTTCTTGTTGCCATTTGTCTTCCCAAAATAGTGCCAGATCTCCCTCTCTAATTTCCCAGAAGCTATTCTTTTGAACTAAGCCTCTATTCTCCCATGCCTTATTCCATATATATGAGCCCTTTATACTTCCATACATCCTTGTATGATCATTAATTTTCCAAGTACTGGCATATTTCTCTTTCCAAATACTAGCCCACTTGGTTCTTTAACCCAACGCCGCCAAAGTTTAGCGCCAAGAGCCCTGCTTAGAACCTCTGGATCGTCCAAACCGAGACCTCCATGATTTTTAGGTTTGAAAATCTTTTCCCGGGCTACCAAGGCCCATTTCTTTCTATTCTCCCCCTTTCCCTAGAGGAAATCTCTTTGAATGGATCTGAATTGTTGTAGGACTCCTTTCGGTGCAGGGAGAGCTGAAAGCATGAAAACTGGGATAAATTGAAGAACAACCTTCATAAGCACCAATCTACCAGCCAAGTTTAACGTTCTGATGGTCCAATTTCTAATTTTATCCTACATCTTGTTAATCACCGGCTCCCATATTCTCTTATGCAGAGGTTTAGTAGTTAGAGGAACACCCAAATATTTTGAAGGAAGGAAATCCCTTTGAAAGCCCAAAATTATGGAGATATTCCTTTGAATAGCAATATTGGTATTAAAGAAAAAAATATTGGATTTGGAAAGATTAACCTCCATACCTGAAGCCATGGTAAAGTCACTTAGAATTTGTCTGTATGCTAGAGCCTCTTTGACCGTAGGGACTCCTTGCAACAAGGTGTCATCCACAAATTGTCTATGAGTTAAGGATTGTCCATTCTCAGAAAGTTGTAGACCCTTGATTTTGCTTTCTACCTTTGCCTGCTTGATGGACCGGCCCAGTCCTTCCATCATGAGAATGAAGAGAAAGGGAGAGAGTGGATCACCCTACCTAAGCCCTCTTGAAGAAATAAAAGTCTTGGAGGGAGAACCATTTACCAAAATAGAAAAACTGGGAGAAGTTACCAGGGCCATGACCCATCTGACCCAATTGTGATGAAACCCAAAAGTAATAAGAACCCTCTTAATATAGGCCGAATTCAACTTGTCATAAGCTTTGGCTAGGTCTAGTTGCATGATCATTCCAGCCTTACTGTTGCTAGTCAGTGAGTGCAACACCTCCTGTGCTTGAATGATATTA
>APFE030539762.1:4434-18306 GCA_000404065.3 Pinus taeda | reverse complement strand
TTAGAAAATTGGTTTTCGCTTGGTTTTATGTGATTTTCAATTTATCATTTGTAGCATGTTTAGAAATGGGAAAGTCGAATAATATATGACATTTATCTTGCAAACACTGTTGTTGAATGAAATGATACATAGTTTAACCAAGCTACAGTCTGCTTTGGTAAAGGAAGAGAAACATATTAAAAAATTGCCTAAGAGTACACCATATACAAAGTTTTAACACAAGTAATATATAATATATGGATTTTTCTTTTTCAGATATGTTATTTTTCTACCCAAGATATGACAACAAGAAAAATATTGATATTGTAGGAATTGTTTGAGGACCTCATTAAGGTCGAATTTTTTATTTATTTATTTATTTATTTATTTTTTATTTTTTATGTCCTTGATTGTTACCTTCTCATGACATGAAGGCTTTAAATATGAATTAATATGTTCCTGAAACAAATCAAATTCAAAAATTTATAGATATAAATGGTAAAAAAATTCAATGCTTTTGTTTGATTGTTACTTGACTCTGGTGTGGGCAGGTAACTGGAAATGGGATTGGAAAAAGGACGAGGAGACAATGCAGAAAATGTTTTAGATATGATACATTTGTTGTTCGAGATCCATCAGGCACTTGAGCCATCGAATTTGGAAATGTTTCTAGTAGGGATTCCTATGTTTTTTTAATATTTTGATTCTTTTAACTCATGGTTATTTTGGGTAAGCAAATGTTTTAGGAATGCTAGACAAGACACTAGTGGATAGGTAAACAATTTTTTGGTAATTGCAATGTTCATTCCATGATATCCTCTCTTTATTGTTTGATTATATTTTGAACGTTTCTTTTGATTTTGGTTTGTCTTCTTCTAGCTATGAACTTAAAAATATTTAGTATCATGTCCATTTAAAAAACATCCAAATCTTGAAGATGAGTTTAGTATTACACGATATTAATTGAAATTCTTTTAGTTGTTTTGTGTTAAAATATTTTTCATGATTATTAAAAAAGTTTACTTTCATGTTGTTATTTGAGCATAGGTTGTCTATATACTTGACCAAGTTCATGTGCTAGAGAATGAAATGTTGTTGCAAATAAAACAAGGATTAGACATCACACCTAATATTATTTGGGCTTTTAAACATGTATCTTAGTTGACATGATTGTGCCTAAGCTTTCTTTGAAGATATTGTGCCTAACCTTTTCTATGGTGATGTTTTATTTGTTTTGTTTATATAGGTCACTATTGCCCAACTAAAGAAAACTTGTTCGAGTTTCTTGCTTTATGGGATAAAATGGCATTGACACTGCTGATGTTAAGGTATATGTTGTATAAATCTTTTGTAGTCTACTTTAGTTTATATTCAAGTATTCATTGTCTTTCATGTCTTATACTTTGCATTGTATTTTCTTTTGTTTTAAGGAGAGGAACTCAGTATTGATGGTAAGAAGTAGGAATTGAAGAAAGAGGAGAGCAATTACACTTGAACGAAAAATGCAAATTATAGAGATGACAGAACCAATCTAGTAATACCCTTAGAGCCAATATCATGCATAAGACACACACATAGAGATAGATGTCAAGTCTTTAGAGTTGGTGAATTCATTTGCAATGGCTCGTGTTGGGTTGGTAAATCCCCTCTACGGACAGAGGCGATCCCACTAGCCTGACAGGGGTCTAGCAACAATCATACACGCTGCACGCAAGTTCCTAATTGCATAATTTAAAGGTTGGTCAGAAAGACCTACCTGGATTCCAACGCTATTTGTCATGGAAGAAACGTCGCTCCTGTCCTATAGCTTTGGCCGGTCACTATCCTCGCGTTCCACGCATGGACACCTGCACAAACAAAGAACAATCCAAAACAAGCGTAAAATCCAATATCATACAATTATATATCAGTCAAGCAGGATATAACTCAAATATTACCAGAAGAATACGTGAGTGGAACCATAATAACAATCGTTCATTATTAAATGAAAGAAGAGAAGAATTACAACCAATTAAGGCTTGACGCTGCAAATCTCCCCTCCAACTGGGTCAGCAGCTAAACATGCCTTGCAAAGTCACTTCCTCTCTCAACATTCCAGCATAACTTCTCTCTCAGCTCTTACTATCAATCCAGCATAATCTTAGCTCACCTTAGCTCTTGCAAAACTTCAAAAACTAGCTGGTTCGATGCATGGTGACAGTTATTTATAGATGGAGGAGGAGGAAGAATTCATTGTATCCGGACACTTGCTGAAGATTTGGCATTGTCCCAGAATAGCCTTTGGACTGAGTTGTCATGGATGAAAAAGATGACACTCGATCACTTCCATGGGATTTTTCCCCAGAGAACTGCATGAGTAATGGAGGAAAAAACACTTCAGTGCGCGTTGGCCAAAAATCATGACCAATTTTGGGTGGCGCAGGCTTTGTTCTATGACAGCGCGTCCATGGGCGCGCCCTCTTTGGAGGAATTGAGCCGTTGGTGCGGGTTAGACACTATGGACCCGCGCTAATGAAAAAAGGGCATTTTTTAGGGCTAATCTTCAAAAGGTGTCTTCAGGGATATTGAAGTTCATACTTAGGAGACTCCAATGCAAGTGGTTTCAAGTTGTGTCACTGGTCACAGGTCCGTAAGCGTGTCCTCCAGTGTGCGACAACGGGGGTAACAAGGATGGTGACCAACAGTGACAAATTACTGCGTAACAACACCCATAAAAAGTTAGACTCAAATCTAAAATTTTCATCATACACCACCTTGCCTGTTCTTATTTCTTATCTCCTCCATTTCTTACCGCATATGTGCAGGGGTGGGCCGAAGCCTGCAGATTGCAGAGTGGAGGTATTTGACCCTTACCCTGAGGCGCACCATTGTTCCCTTCAGTCTTACTATGGATTATATGTAAGTCATCCCACCCCGTCTCAAGTCGAGCCCAAAGGCCGTCCTTGATTCTAGTAGTACACTTGCATTGGTTCCAAATCCTTGCTCCCTCGACCCAAAGATAAATGGATTTTCCTCTCAAGTCTCCCCCACTAGTCTTCCACTCAGGATTCCTGGCCTTGCCATCATAGTAATTTAGAAAAATGAAAGAAGGCACATTAACAGTAATTGAAAAAATGAAGGCATATTAACAAAAATGAAAGAAAATAATATTAAAAATATTTGTATTACCATAGAATATTTTAAACGTCGTTCTGACTAATGCTCAATACATACGTTGTTCTCTTGTTCTCTAATGAAAAATAATAATATATTGCTTGTCATATTGAAAGCAAAATAACTGAATGACGCTAGTCCGAGTCTGAGATCAAATAACAGATAACGATTTGAAAGACCAATCATAAAATATAAAATGTTTGGAAGAGAAGGAAATATTAGATGTCAAAGATCACAGCTGATACATAAGGATAACGATAATGAGCAAACTCTTGCCATGCGTCAATAGCCTTCTAATGCCGAGTTGACGACCGAAAGAAATAGGCGATCGGATAATCTTTCTCACTAACGCCACTCACAAAAATCCACTCATGCCAAGGTGCAGCACAAAAAATAAAAACTAAATTTTGCGGAACAAAAGCTACAGGCACCCACACATTTTTCTCAACATCATACTTCTTCATTTTTCATATTACAAGTTAATTTAGTTTGAAAACTTCATAAATGTATATTCATAATATAATATTCAAACTATAAACTTATTGATAATATTTGTTTTAGTTTTTTCCATAAGTATATATTCATAATATAATATTCAAACTATAAACTTATTAATAATATTTGTTTTAGTTTAAAAAAATAAATTTTTGACAATACATTAAAAAGTCATTGTTTCTATTAAAGAAATGGAATAAAACATAATTTTTGGTATATATTCTCTTTTATTTATTATCATGTTACTAATTGATTTTTAAAAATTTATTGGATTTCTAAATATTTTTAAATTTAAAAAATATATAAAGAATATAATTTCGTTGGATAACACAACTTTTAACGGTTAGAGAAAAGAGTCAAAATTGCATATTGTACCTTCGATATGTCCATGACTTCATGAATTGTAACAATGAAGTTTATTCCTCATGGAAAACAAAGAGACCATTAACGCTCGAATGCCATGGGTAATATTTTTGCACGGGAACCTCCTCTAAAGCATTTGTTGAATATATTGTAATGCTATTTAAAAAATGGAACAACCAAACTCTATATATCCCAGTAAGGCGCATAACATTAATTGTCCCAAAGTTAAATTTGTTTAAAGAACAAGTCTTAGAGATTAATGATTATCATTCCTTTTCAATGGGATTAAATGAGGGTTCATATTTAAAGAAAAATAGGTGAAGGGCCATAGTCAGAGAAATCTAAAATATGAAATATATTGAAAAGAATGGAATATTCAGATTTCGAAGGTTAAAACTGAATCAAAAGGATAACGATAACGAGCAAACTCTTGCCCTCCGTCAATAGCCTTCCACTGCCCATTTGACGGCTGAAAGAAATAGGTGATCGGATGATCTTCCTCATTAACGCCACTTACAAAAATCCACTCACGCCACGGTGCAATACAGAAAATAATTTCTAAATTTTGCGGAACAGAAGCTACAGGCGTCCACGCATTTTTCTCAGCATCATACTTCATCACTTGTTTTGAAACGATCACGTACAGGTTCTCACATATACAGACAACACTGAAATCCTCCTCCATAATATCCGGTCGTAAACTCCACATGTTTTCCAGCGTCTTCCAACGGCCCGTGGCCTCATAAAAAACTTCCACGCTACTTTCAACTGCAACTGCTCCACCAAATGACATTCCACTTATCACCATAAATTTCCCGTCCAGGTAAATGCCCGCAGATAAATGGCGGTTGTGAGTCATGGGAGGCAAGATTTCCCACATCTTCACCACAGGGTCGTATACTGTTATTCCATAAACACAGGGACTGGGAATAGAGGGACTGGGAATTGATTGAATAAGACATATCAAATGTTGGCTCGTGCCATAGGTCTTTCTGTCCTCATAGAACCGAGGACTACACATCATTTCCTTCCAGCTTCTGCACACATCCTTCAACTCATCGTGTGATATGTAAGGAGCGCGCAACAACACTTGCCGTTGGATATCAGTAGGAATATTCAGAAAATCTTCCATTATTGGCAATGATGAGAGATTCGGTAAATGAATGTTGTTTAGAAATTGAGTATTACCTCAGAAACCCCCTTTTCTCTCTTGGATGCATATATTGAAATATAATTCTTTCTATTAACACGCTTTTGTCTCTTGGATGCGTATAGTGAGATATAATTCTTTCTATTAATACCTTAGGCAGTCGACCGTGAGGTGAACTATTGGACGACTTTAATGGATCACTACTATTTTGGTTTTTCCCTAAAACTCAGAAATGTCCATCCATATTAATTTGCTTATAATTAATAATTAAAATAATCATATCTATATATTTATGAGTATTTATTATGAATATTAAATTTTCGAATTTTAAAAATTATTAATTGTAATTTGGTTACTTAAATAAGTTGTGCTATATGTTTTTAGATATAAATTAGGTAATATACCTTCTAATCATTTAACACTTTCAGTCGATGTTACATTTTTTATTTGGCATAATACAAGTTAAAGTAATATAAATTACAAATATAAAAATTAACGAAGTAAAACTAAAGAATTAGGTGATCTTATTTAATAATTTAGTTTTTGTTTTTTATGTTAGTTCTCTGTGTGATATAAGCAACAATTTCATATTAACTAGTCAAAAAGTACATTCTTGTGACTATTGGCCAATCGTTAGGAAAACCACAACAATAGCATACCAGAAGCATAGAGTTTTTTTCCATATTTCTATATTGATATGATAATGCAATAATATCAAGAGATTTTTTGTCTATAGTCGTGGAGAAAATTTCTCTCCATCTAGTTTGTTTTAGTAATATTTATTTTGTTCTTATGCATTTTTCTTAACCCTAATCCACTGTAAACTAGGGATCCAAACAACACATAAATTCTACTTCCTCAACCCAATAGGGCTCCCAAATAGTCTACGCATCTACCTATTCCTTCATTTCATTATGCTCCACCTTGTGCCTCCACTCTAGCATCAACCTCGTCCAATGGTTCTCCTTCACTCTCGAAGATTAAATGGTAAACCCTTGTATGTGTATCTCAACATACAAGAACCCAAAACCCACAATCCACAACTATATTTCTGATTTCCTACTCCAAGCAACCCACAGTTATTTCACACTGTGTTGTTTCCCTTTTCCGTAGTTTGTAGTGCACTCTCTCTATGTTGTTTAGTGAAAACCACTCTAATCGTTATCCATTATTCCTTCTTTGTCGAATCTTTTCTCCCATCTATCCCTTCGCAAGGTCCTTGTGTTTTGTCCACATAATGCAACCAATGATGTATGATAAGGGGGTGATGGGCTTGTCATCGATTAGGAATCACGTACTCAATCTCCCTTCCTACCACGCAGGTCATTAAAACTCAATCATAGGGTTGGCGACCATTAATGCATAGCCTTGACTTGTCAACTTTTCATGTAGCTCCTCCTCAAAACAATAAATCCATCTCCACTCTGTTTAGTGATTCATTGTGTTTAAATTTCCACAACTCATTACATGAATTACAATTCATAATAGAAATTACGAAAGGGATTACAATGTTGAAATGTGTAACTAGGTTCGGTCTTCATAATCACATTTAATAATTATTTTATGTAAAATATGTAAGGAATAAAAATAAAATTATTGTGATGCCTCAATAATGGGCTTCATGAGCAAGAGATTTTAGTTTAAGTTAATGTTACCGGGAATAGTGTCCACTTACAGCTGCTATTCCCACTAAGACCGGTAGCTATCTTAGAAACAAACAAGTTGAAACTACTTTCGTTTTCCTTTATCAAAAATAGACAAGACGGGAACAAAGGACACGAACCTTTGTCTTGCACTTGGTTCGTTGCTCGGTTCCTCTCATTCTCGATAGATCTTTGCCGCTATTTCTTTATCTACACTGCTTCAGAGAGAACCTGTGGAATCAAAGTAGCATAATACTATCGAAGAACAGAGATCTATATTCATAAACAACACATGACCAGATATGTATTAAGCACACAAATGCATATACAATCAAACATACACGAATGTTGAGGAAAACTTGAATAGCTTTATTAATATCAAGAATAGCAAGAGGATTACAACCAATTGTTCTGACCCAGCATCATCCTCCAGCAAGAAAGCCCTTCTTCACCTCAAGTAAAGCTTTATATCACCCAACACTATGATGTTACACCAGAAAACCAACAACACTTCTCTACAAGATACAAGATTCCAGCTTTTGGATCTTTGTGATGAGGGATCCATATATAGATGATTGTAGTGGTGTGAGTCAGCTTCTGGGATTTTGATTAGTGTCCTCTCTCTGATAGTTCTTGATTCCACTTGGAGAATGATTATCTCTTACTCATCCCTGGTCGAAATCAGAGAGGCAAGTGTCAGAGGGGAAGTTTCTGGAAGATTCTATGATCTTTCACCTCGCAAACTGTCTCTTTCATTTGTCAATTCTCACCCATCGCACCCTACAGAGGGGCCATCTAGTATGCATCGCACCCTTTAAACTGGGAAGGTGATATGCATCGCACCCTCTGCACTGGGCATTCAGTATGCTCTAGTTTTGACCATTTTTTATCTGTTTTCTGTGGAGAACTTCTGGGAGATGATGTAATCAGCTGACCTTGTTCCTTTAGGTAGTGAATCACCACTTTTAGGGACTTAGGAGTCCTCAGTTTATGGAAATTTATGATTGGGGTTGCAGGGCCCAAAAATATCTATAACAGTTGCCCCCTAAAGCATGAGGTCGTTCATCTTTTGATGTCAGGTGAAATGCTTTACAATGAGGATCCAAAGTTTTTTCGAGGTGGGAGGCAACCTGTTATAATATACAATACAATACATTATCTTCATAATATTTTTCATGATCTAGCCGAGGCAGGCATTCCCATGCTCAACTTTATAAATCCACTTTCATGTACATAGGACAGACAACCGTTTGTGTAGCAGACTTATGATTCGGATGGATCCTTTGAATTGGATGATCATCTGTTTGACAATGATGTGCATTTGATGTCTTTATATTCCTGAATATATCATAGCCTGGATGGATGAAACTAGACCTAGGGTCTTCAGAACTCATTCCATCTTTACTCGGAGTACAAGTCGATCCATGTGAAAAAATGTTCTGGAGTCGAACATGGAAATACATCGCCTGATTACCAGCCAATGATGTAAGCTATTAACAGGTGCGAGAGGAGTCACCAATAATGACATTGACCCTCAAGGTACTACAGTACAATTCGCATGGTGTGAAAAAGAAATTGGCATCAAACACCACGCAAAATCTCTCGGTCAAAGGCCATTGATGTAAACCTCTCGTCGAAAGTGAGAAACTTGCCATTGAGGCATGCAAGCTTCAAAGTACCGAAAGGGGTTGTTCCTAAGTCAACTTCTTCGATAATGAGCTGATGTTGACAAGAAGTGACCCGTCATAGGAGGGCCTTAATGAATCCCACATCTACGACATGGAACAGAGCAAATGATTTTGGAGGTGAAAACGATCTGATGATACAGGGTTCAGGGTGGCAGTCATGAAAGAATGGAGCGTGAATGTATTGCAGTGGATGAGACACAAGTGAATTCTCTGAGCAACTTCTCTTGAACATAGCGGCAACACTGGCGATGGATTGGTAGCGTTAACCCCAAATACGGATGGTGTGACGGACCAATAGTGATATGACCAGTAAACGGAAGAAGCTAACTTGACTCAGATGTGGAGAGAAAGTGTCATGTTCAAGAGCGACTTGCTACCAATAAAGTTTCTTCAAGTTTTCTTCCCAATTTTCCCTAGTCATTGCTGACCAGTACCTCTTTATTTTTGTCAAGCTTGAGAAGGATAACATATGCTTATTCTATAATTCTCCCTTCAGGTGAACCTGTCGCTATGTTTTAATGAGCCTAGCGACAGTGAAACTCGTTCTCGTCCATCTGGACAAGTTTGTCACTATTAGGTTTTAATGAGTTTAACGACAAAGATAACTCGATCCTTTTCAATTTTAGAGAGTCTAAAAGGGACAGAAAGGAAACTCCAATGATTCTTTTTAGTCATATAATGCCTTAAGTCTGAAAAAGTGTAAAATAATATGAAAGGGATGAATTTTTGATAGTTTTAACGAGTCGAACAAGACAAGCGCTCGATCTTTTTGTGTAAATCCAAAAAGATTAAAATCTAGAGGATGGATAGCACTTCTGATGACTTTAACGAGCCAGAGAGGGTAATCACTTGGCAATATTTTCATATTTTACGAGTCAGTTGAAAAGAGCTTAAATGAGACTCATTTTCCGAGGAACGAGTGATGACTTTGGGTAGCGGTTGATTTTCGGAGATGTTCCTCGAAAGGGGTAAACAATCAAATGGAGGCGAATGATTGGCTAAAATAGAGTGAAGGTGATGATGAGAACATAACCAAGGCTCAAAAGCTAATGATAATGCATTCACAATGGTTATTTACCGGGGATTGGTTCATTTTTTAATGAGCTTAAACTCTGGGGGAAGCATTTGCTCATTGCTTATGTTTATTTTTTAACGAGCTTGAATTTCGCATTAAAACTGCTCGTGCCAGTCATATAATAAGGATATCTCATCTAAGATGCCATTTTTTATGGAGCTTGCACCTTTTAAAGCTTTTCCCCAGATCCTTTCTTTATGCAAGCTAGGAAGCGACCAATCCTATGAGTTTAAAGGGTTAGAGGACCTACAAATTTAAAAAATAAATGGTCACTCTTCACTTGCATGCAAAACGGTTTGCATGCCCCCAGGTATAATGAAAAATTTCCAGGTTACCATATAGAATCTCTTACTTTTGCAAGATAGTTTCCATCCACATGGTCGATAGAAACACTTCCTGGCTTAGTCCATCTAGACCAGGGTGGTTCTAAATCCCAACCTCCTAACCTTGATGAGGGAATCTTATTCTGGTCTAACTCCCTTTTCCTGTAAGGACGAGTGTCAGACCAGTCATCTTCCTCCGCAGAAACCTACTTTATACCTAAAGTTTCCCTTCCGAAGCAGGCCAGGGTGCATGTCCCCTGGGTTTCAGCCATATCCTCCCGAATCACTCGCGCTCATCAGGTGGACGGACTGGAGATCGATGAGACATTCCTTGCGTGAAAAGACCATTTAGGGATGGAATTTGACTATTTTCTATGTGTGAACCGGGGAATGGCAGCCGGTCTACGAGCTTGACCACTCTGCCTTCATGCGGAAAACATATTACTCTAAAGATTGAGGAGACGACGGCTCCCATGCAATAAATATAGTCATGTCCAAGGAGTAGATTATAATCTAGGGGTCCTTGGACTACCATCATGTTCATGTGAACAGTTTTCGTTCTCAAAGTAATGGGCACATTGGGAAGGATCCCTAACGGTCGATTGGTTCCTTTGTCAAAGCCTGTCAGATTTCTCATTTGAGGCAGAAGCAATGGCGAACCAAGCACTTTCCAAGCAGTTGAGGAAAGGATACTCACATAATCCCCTTCATCTATGATGGTACCAGCCATGACCATTCTATAAGCTTGTACAATGATTCGGAATGGTAAACTAGCTGGTAAATGGGGTCTGCCTAGTAGATTCCAATCAAAGGAAAAAACTAGGTTTCTTGGAGGTGGGACCAAATAGACGACTAGATACGACTCTGATGAACTTCCTTCCTGTGGTAAAGGAACGGGTAGACTACCCCAAGTTCATCGGAGTTTGTTTTTATGAAAAGAATTTGAACGGTGTCATTCTCTTTCTCTTCAGTGACGGTATCACTCGAAGATGATCCCTCTTAAGGAAAAACCAGGTCAATTGTCGCCTCGACCTTTTGACTTTCATCAGGAATGGATTCAAAGGGTTCGTTTTCAATGATAGATGCTTCGACCGACCACAACGGCGTGTCGGTCAGATTTTCAACCAGTGGTGGACTCGACAAGAGTTTCTTATATCCAGGAGGGAGCCGTAACGATGAAGCAGGACGGTCATCCAAAACTCTTTTGGCTTCATCTAGGAAGGGACAACGGTGGACGACGTGATTGCCTTCACAGAGTTTACAAGGAAATTTGTGATTCCTTTTTTGTCCAGATACTTCGCTTTCACTGGTTGACGATGTACTTTCAACATGATCATTAGATGTTGACAACACCAGATTGTGCAAATGAGGAGACCAGTCCCTTAAAATCCGAGGAATGCAAGGACAATCTCAATGATAGTGATGTCCTTTGCAAATGACACATGGATATTTAGGTTTAGATAGTGCGGTGTGAGGATTTTCGCTAGATGACACATGGTTGCCCCCTTTTTCTTTTGGCTCTTTCTTCTTCTTTTCCTTTTTCTCTTTCCGTTTCTTCTTGTTCTTAGTTACTTGATCTTTAGCTTTACCAACTTCATCAAGCGAAGAGAAAGGAGGAGAGGGAGAAACAAACGAAGTCGAAGGTTGGGGGGTAACTCTAGTATCACCTAGTTGTTGACTTGACTATTCAAGAATTACGGTATTCTAAATGACAGAGGTAGAGAATATCCATACGGGAAAACCAATCGTCAACCCTGGAAGTGACAATGTGGCCATATGGGGTGCACCAACATCTCCCCAAGAGGAGAATGGACTAGGATTTCCTCCAAGGGGAAATCCTTGGTTGGTAGACTCCATTTTTCTCAACCTAAAGACCAACGAGGGAACTTGTGATGTTATTCCGATTAAAATAAATTTTAGACGCTTCGACACAACTTGTTTTTTCAATTTTTACGAGTCGAGAAAAAACAAAAGATCACTCTAGTCGCCTTCGATTTTTAATGAGCCTGAAGTGACAAGTGCTCAGATGGACCTTTTCCTTTAAGGAGTCTAAAAAGGAAGGAAAGAGACTTCTCTAGAAATCTAGGCAGAGGGATTACCAAACCAATCATAAAACTGCAGAATAGTTTTTACGGTATGGCGGCCAATCTTCTCGAATGCTATGTTCAGTTCATTGCGATCGATAGGGTGGCAGACACGGCTTCCTAAGGATAAAGGATACAACCTATTGTGGTCTCCCAATATATACTTGACGGTACGTGGGAGCACAAGTCCGTACTGGCAGTTGTCGTCTCAGAGTGGAAGAATCACCCAACCAACAATGAAAACAATAGTTACCAAGTTTTATGATGCCAGAATATGTCTCTAGCCTAGACTTATAGATGTTGTGCGTTAGGTTCCAAAGCGTTTTTAGATTCATTAAATTTATTTTATAGTTGATCTTGTTTAAAAATTTTCCTTTTAGGTTCACCACGTGATGTGTATACAATTTAAAAATGATCAGATGATAAACAAATGTTTAATCTTCTTTTGGCAATGAAAATCGTAGCTACTAAGGAAAGAGAACTAAGGGTCTTTCAACAAAGAGCACAGAGCACACACTAAATGCATTGTCCTAAATCAAACCAAGCAGTCTAAATGCAAATGCACATGCATGTATTTTTTTTTCGCCTTCTTAATGCACGAAGGATAAGAAGAACACCAAGTGAAAATTTGAATTATTTTCCAAAGTGACAATACTAACAAATTTATTTTTCAAAATGAGGTGAAGATAAGGATGGCACTTTGCGATTTCGAAATGAAAATTGTTTTCGACACTTGAAAAACTACTAATTCAAATCACATACAAGAGTAACAGTACAATCGACTATCAAGAACAATGGGATTCTCTTCTATGACTAAAAACGATACTTGCGACACTTCCAGATCAAGAAACGATAGTATGATTACGCTACTTCTTTGTAAAAGAGAACTGAAAATGGCACACAATACATAAAAAAAACTTACAGTTCTTTGCACAATGGAGGCAGAATGATGGAAGAGAAGAGGGTTTCCAAAGAGATATACTGACCATAGAAAACAAAACTCCTGAATAGAACTGAAAAGAGTGAAGAAAAACCAAATTCTGAAGGTAAAATCAACCTTGCCTGACCATTGCACCTGTCACACAGGGAATCCATTATCCATC
The DNA here is from genome assembly GCA_000404065.3 of Pinus taeda. Classification (NCBI taxonomy): domain Eukaryota; kingdom Viridiplantae; phylum Streptophyta; class Pinopsida; order Pinales; family Pinaceae; genus Pinus; species Pinus taeda. The sequence goes on along the minus strand of APFE030539762.1, from coordinate 5,250 downwards.
GCACCTACTGCACACAGGAAGTGTGATGCATATAGATTGTCTTGAAGGGAGGGTGCAATGGTACCAGCGTGAGACTTTTATCCAGTCTTTGATCGCAATTTACAGTTCCATTCAGGGATTTAGGCTGAGTAACTGATGTTCAATGAATATAGATCACAGGGGTTGATCTAAGGAGGTTACTAGAGCCACGACTTAGGGAAATTAGAGTGTTTGCAGATCAATTGTTCCATTTATAAACAAAACCCGGAAATAGAGTAAAGCAGCATTGATATACTTTGCACTTGCATAGCAAATGCAGTTCGAAGGCTAGCTGGCTTGAGTTCAGGCTCCGTCTGTAAGTTTATAAAACAAACAAAAATAGACTAACAAACAATCTATTCACTCCCCAGTTGAGTCGCCATTTTGTTACCAGGAATAGTGTCCACATAGAGCTACTATTCCCACTAACACTGGTAGCTATCTTAGAAACAAAAAAGTTAAAACTACTTTCGTTTTCCTTTATGAAAAATAGACAAGAGGGGAACAGAGGACACCAACCTTTGTCTTGGGCTTGGTTCCTTGCTCGGTTCCTCTCCTTCTCAATAGATCCTTGCCACTCCTTCTTTGTCTACACATCTTTATAGAACACCTGTGGAATCAAAGTAGCATAATACTATCGAAGAAAATAGATCTATATTCATAAACAACACAGGACCAAATATGTATTAACCACACAAATGCATATACAATCAAACATACACGAATGTGGAGGAAAACTTGAATAGCTTTATTAATATCAATAATAGCAAGAGGATTACAACCAATTGTTCTGACCCA
>APFE030539761.1:0-33744 GCA_000404065.3 Pinus taeda | reverse complement strand
AAGGGTTCTAACCCTTCCACCTTGCAGCTTCAACTTTAATTTTCCACGACCAATGATTCTAGCCTTCCTATCATCTCCTAAGCAGACATCACCACCATCATATTTCTCATACTCGCAGAACCACTCTCTATGGGGAGTGAAGTGAAAGGATGCACCTGAGTCAATCAACCATGCCTCATGATCTACATGTGTACTTGAGAAGCCAAGTACACATCCCCACCTTCATCTGAGGTGGTTTTCGCCTCTGCAGAAGGAGCATCATCAAAACCCTTTCCTTTATCAGGAACTTTAGATTTACACTCCCTTTTGAAGTGCCCTTCCTTTCGCATTTCCAGCACACCACCTTTGTAGGTTTTCCTGGAGATTTAGATCTCCCTCTAGATTTAGATCTCCCACTCGATGACTTATTTTTGTTTCTGTTCTAGGACCGTCCTTGTATAGAAAAGGCATCACCATTCTGGCTCTCCATATTTTTCCATCTCATCTCCTTCATCAGCAATGTTGAGACTGTTTCATCAAGCTGCAAGGTAGTTGCATTGCTACCTATTGCAATAACCAGACTATCCCATGAATCTAGTAGAGAACACAACAAATTGATGCACTTATCTTCATATGAAATTTTAATATCAACAGATGCTAACTGACTTGCCATACTATTGAAAGTGTTTAGATGCTCTATCACTGAGTCTCCATCTTTCATCCTTAGGTTATACAGTTTTTTCCGCAGGAATAGTTTATTCACCAGAGACTTAGATTGGTACAAAGTCTGTAACTTGTCCCACGAAGCCTTTGCTATAGCTTCCCCTGATACATTCAACAATACTGAATCTGAGACACACAATCATATTGTTCTCTTTGCCTTTCAATCCAACTTCTTCCATTCTTCATCAGACACTCTTGTTGGTTTAGTACCCATATCTACCATGATCCACTGATCTTTATCCACCAACAGATCCTCCATCTTGAGTTTCCACAACTCAAAACTCTGAACATTAAATTTGTGGATCTCTATCTTTCCACTGCTCGCCATCTTCTTTCACCACCAGAATCAATCTCATAGATCTCCCACTGAACAAGGTCTACCACAGGCCCGAGCGAAACCCCTCAGCAAAAAAGGCGTTCCCTTGAAGCCAAAACAACTCTGATACCAAATGTAGGCTTTAACCCTGTACAGAAATTACCTGCATATGAATTCTAAAATACATAAAATAAACAATGTGAGAGCATAACACATAAAACACATATACATGGAGATTACTCCTAGATCTCAAAACTAGGACTACCAACTTGATTTTTCATTGTTTTCCTTTCAATGTTACAATACATATTTATACATGCCAAAGCATCCAATACCATGGACTGAAAACCATCGCATCCAATACCATGGGTTGAAAACCATCGCGTCCAAAAAACATGTGTGAAAATCATGCATAAAACCATAGGTGGGTCTGCCCAACCAAACATAGGTTCCAAAACCAAAATTTTCTGGGGCGCTACCCCAGGCCCGATAAAGTGGGGTTACGGGTACACCTCAAACCCCATGTGACCCCCCCTCTAACCCCCCGGTTAACTACGTGGGCTAGTCATGGAAAGAATATAACACAACCCAATATTTGGGACAACCATGTATGCAATTGTCTAGGCTTGTGTGTTATGTAATGTTTTGGAACAGGCAACTATGGGATTGTCTAGGTTCATGTGTTTTGTAATGTGTTGGGATAGGAAAACATGGAACTATTTGGGCCCATGTGATTAGATAGAGAGTTATTGGTGTGTCTAAGTTGGTTTTAGGATAGGTGACTAGCCATCTAAGATTGGGAGCTTCCTAGGCCTATGAAGGTGTGGGATACACTTATATTCCTATTGATAGAATACTACCAAGATTGGTAGTGCCCATCTAGTGTATAGGAAGTCAAAGACAAGAGCAGAGAAGGCACTTGATGTTTTATAGGTTGGAAACTGATCCAATGTGTGTACAAGAGGAAAGAAGGCCATTGGGTTCTTTGTGGGTTTTGCAATCGTCCTAGTGTGTGTAAATTAAAGAGGAATCCAAGGACAGGAATCAGTATTTCATTAACTTCTATTAATTTACAAACTATGAACATAAATTAATATTTTGATTTATGATAGTTGGTTTATGAGCTAATTTGACTTGCTATGATAGGAAGAAAAATGAAATTGCAAGGTTCACATCATGAATAAGTTGTTAATGAGGAATAATTTAAATGATTACAATTTATGATGAAACTCATGCAAATTTATGTGTTATGATGTAGGAAAGTATGTAATTTCTTGGTTTGGAGTGGATGGAATTGGATGCAAGGTAAATAGTAGCAACTTGAAGATATCAGTGTGCAGTGGCACATTGATTAAAGATTTCAAGAATAGGGCCATTGTAGGAAATTAGAACCCAATAGTGTCTATTGATTTCCATGGCGCATGTTATGACTGATATGAAAGTATTGAGGTAGGGACTTGCCTTGGTTATGAAATCCTTTTGATGTGAAGAAGCCTTTCAAAGGAATGGATCACCTGAGGGAGTAAGAAGCAAAGAAGGGGATGCTTGAATTGGAAGGTGAGCGACTGTATGGAAGGGGGATGGGATTGCTTGAGGGATTGGGAAGAAGATAAGGGTATGATGGAAATTTTTGTTGGTTTTTAAAAGGGTCATGAGTAAGGTTGATTGGAATCATAAACACATTAAGGGTGTTCTTGGAAACAATGAGATGGGAACTATTTTCTAAAGGAGAAAGGAGTGAAAGGAAAAAAACATTGGATGTTGGAGGTACTTTGGAGATGTATGAGTTGTATGTAAATCTTAGTTTTGTTTGTTTTTTGTGCTAATAAGAACACTGAGGACATTGTTCCCTTTAAGGGGGTCGGGTGTGTGACACCCATGGTACATTTTCCCCTGATTTATGGTAATGTGAAAATACTCTGAATTATAAACGAGTATATTTTTATGTAATGGCCTAAAGAGTGGGACCCAAAATCCATGATTTAAGGGGGAAGAGGAAATGTAAGCCCATGTGGGGTTAGTTGGCACCTTTAATTAATTTTATGGTGCAAATAATAATAATAAAAAGAAGAGGAATAGTCTAAGAGGAACATGAAGAGGCACATTGAGGAAATAATAAAAATACATTTACACAACAATGTTGAGGTTGGATTTTATTGTTGATAAAGCACGTGAGAAGTGTTAGAGAGACCTACAAAGTGGAGGGAATGAAATTCACTAGGAAACTAAATTGTGGCGTGGAGGAGATCAAGAAATTTTGAGGAATATGGGAATGCATGTTTGTTAAGAATTGGCTAAGAAAAAATCCAGGGTGCTTGCAAAAGAGTTGATAAACCACCTTATTTTATAAGTAATACCTATCCTCTTTGAGCTGACTATGGCCTCCTATTGGAAACGCTAAAGAAAAGTCTCCTTAGATAATGGATTTGGCTTGGGGGTGACTGCTGCAAGTGAATCCAGCTATAGGGAGTCTAATATTTGGTGGAAAATCAAAGTCCCACCTTTATTTTAACTGTTGGCTTTATTGTAATTGAATTTATTTAGTTGAGAGTTATGGAATTAAAAAAATTCTTTGTGGAAATTTGTTAGAAAAATAAATAACAGAGCAATGGAACACATAAAATATTGCAGAAGTAGAAACAAAGAAACACATAAAAAAAATAGAGACACAAATATACATGGTTCACCCAATTTGGGCTACTTCCACATAGAAACAACTAGTCCCTCCTTTTATATTATCTAGCAAAATGAAGAGATACAACCTACAACCGATCCACTGCAATTTCCTCTTCGCTGTCACATAATATCCACTCTCTTTCTTGCTTAGAATAATAATACACAACCACAATATAATTCCCTCATATAAACTAAGGGTTGCCTTTTAGGGAGAAAAACCCCAAATTAGCATAACTTCTAGCATCATATCATCCGCCTAATGAATACCTTAGATTGATTACAAAATTACAATATTTTACAAGGCAATTTTTCATATATTTTAGCTTTGGGGGCATTGCTGTCAAACCCCCACTAGTGGCCTGTTAGTCCCCGAACCCCCCATCCGGGGTGATGCCCCCCCCAAGACCCCCGCAAGGGGGGGAAGTGCCCCCCGAACCCCCTACATGAAGGGGTGTATAGTCTTCCTAGGGTATACACCAAGATGAAACAAGACATCTGAATCAAGAAGATAATCAGGCTCCACACCCAACAAAATTGAGATGTAGCTCTAAATGATTTTGTATTATCGTGTAATGTTGGTGCATGAACTTATTGGATGAAAATTTGAAGTTCTTATGGTTCTTTTTATGAATTTATGTCATTCATATATAAGCTAAATGCTTGAAGGTTTCTATTTACTATATATGGAGTGTATTCTAGGTTTAATGGTGATAAATTACTCCAAATCATAACATGGAATGCCCTTTTTCTTGTGTTGAAATGAGAGGTTGATTCCCAAAATATTTTTTTACGAAATGGGTCCATTCCTAGGTTTATTTTGAGCTTGCAAGTTATTCCAAATACTTGCGTATGAAAAGAAAGACAATCTCTATTAAAAGAAAATTGAATACATATATCAAAGCAATTTGGCCATGAGGCCTTATTTTATAAATTGCAAGCTCAAGAGGGATAACCTTGATTTCATATAAATGTGTGTATGTGTGTGTGTGTGTGCATATAGGCCACAATGGAGGTGTGATGGGTCAAGGTTGTGTAAAATTTTAGAAGGGATAACTTGACAGAGCTGCACACATATTCACATATTTTCTGGCTTTAGAGGCCCAAGGAAAATGCTTTGTTATTTATTCATATGAAATATTTTATTTTTGGTTGAACATGCATGAGTTGAACAAACCCTAATCTGTGAAGGCAATTAGGCTTTATGCCTCACATACCATATGGTTAGGAAATATGACCACATGTAAACTCAGGAAATTCATGTCTGTTGATTACTGAAGAACATTTTCGATCGTCGGGTGACTCATATGTTTAGTACCTTGTAATTTTCAAAGGGAAGCCCTACTTGGAACTTTCGATATTTTATTCTTGGGATGATGTGATGTTGTGGTCCTGTTTGTTCATGACCCCATGTGATTGGTTGGGTGCTCCTGGTAGATTGGCATGGCAACACAGCTAGGTGGAACTTCCATGTAACCTTGGAAGTTCTTCCCTTGCATTTTCAATGGGGGAGTGCAAAGTAAATCCCCAGGATTTTATTTCTAGGGTGAGGTGGGCGCCCACACAACATTTATGTCTAGAATGGGTTCTACCCATCCACACACACATACACACACACACATACATATATAAGCATCCGTACATCCCATGAGCAATGGGAAAGGTATAACAAGTCTCTAGACATGAACATGTCAAAAATTAATATTGTTATGACTTGGAGGGTCATGTAAGAACCGTATTGGGACCACATGGGAGACATGTGGGTAGTCTTAATTATATGGTATGTGGCTATAGCTCGAGACTTTGAAGGCTCTATTTTGATCTATAGGTTGGATTGAGATAAAATTTATATCATTGGAAAGGTCTTGATGAGACATGCAGAATGATGTTTTCCTTTTGAAGTTTTAAGGAAGTTGAAAAAGCTTGAAAAAATTTAGACTCCATTTCCATAATGATACATTGGAATTCAGGTCAGCATAATAGCTACCCTCTTGCTACCTTTGTAGGATGATGGGTGGTAAGGAGGTGTGTTATAGTGGGTGCTACCCATATTAGGGATCTAGTGGCCCATGCTATGCTTTACTTCCCACACTATCCTTTCCTTTTGCTTTAGATAAGAAGTGCCTTTCGACTTGACCTTCTTGCTTTGTAATATTTCTCTAGGAATTGAGGGAGAAGTGTTCTCCCAGAAACATGTAGAAGATATTTCAACATTCACTTCATATCTTTTGTTGGGTGGTTTCCTAGGATTTCAACACCCCTTATGACTAGTGGGGGTGGTGGCCATGAAAATCTTAACAAAAGGCATGAAGAAAAAGGACGAGAGACTTGTGAGTCGAGCTATGGATATAGAGTGGTAAGGGGTAGTATAGAGTAGCCTTTGAATAGGGATTGAAACTAAGAGAGCAAGAAAAAGGAGAGACAACAATGTGTAGATAGAGAAGCGAGTGACCATGCATAAGTTGAGACAAAGGAGGGGGAAAAGATTAATAGAGGCTCGGGGAAATGTTTAAGAGCCCATGAGTCAGGATAATGGAAAGAAGCTTTGGTAATAGGAGGGAAGGAAAACAATAGAAAGAGAAAGGGATGAAAACCCATGAAATAGAGACTTTCTAGACCAAACATTGAGGCAAGAGAGGAGGAAGGGGTCGTCAGACCCAGAAACTAGTAGAAATTCAATACCAAAAGTTACATAAACTAGGAAAATAAATGAAAACTAAGACATGTAGGATTCAAGAGGACAAGATGATGTGATGCCAAATACAAGAGAAAAATTTAAAATATGACCATTTGACTTCTTTTCTAAAGCTACCACCATTTTTGAGGGGTCACCTAGAGTCACCAAAGTGACATTATGCATAGACATAGGAACAATAAACATAATTTTTATTGTGAACTAGACCTATCACAGAAAAAATGCATTGAAATCATGCATGTACCTAAAGTCCTATCTTACACTAGGTGTAGGAGCCATTTATTCTAAGGAATGATTAGCAATTTAATTAAATTCATACACATTGATTTCCAATAGCATGTTGATAACAATTGAATTGCTTAAAGAAAAATGTGTTCAATATTAATTTACTCCCTTATATTTATCTAAAATCTCTTTATACATTAACTTATTATCTCACATATATTAAAATTTAATTTTAACATGTTTTATTTTTGAAATAATGAGAAATTTTTCTGTAAAAATCACATCAAAATGTTTTGTTGAGGCATTTTGAACCATTTAGTGTGGCTGATTGTAAGATGGAGAGTGATCTTTGCATTAGATTAAATAAAGAGGGCACCATGTAGAGACAAATAATTCTCACGAGTAGAATATAACGATTAATTTTGAATAAGGAAATATTATTTATTAAAAATAAATTAGAATAATATATAAAAAAGATCAAAGAAAAGTTATAAAAATAAATAAATTAATTAAAATAGAAAGAACAAGGACCAACCTATTCTAGGTCAAACAAAATTTTTGTCAAAATTAAACAATACATAATTAAAGGAATAAATGAATATTAAGACTTAACAACTAACTAACAAGACTCTAAAACAAAATGGTAAAAACTATAAATACTAAAGAGTAAATCAAGATCAAGATCAATAACTTGATTTAAATAAAAATTGATTCACATTAGTTAGAGGAACACAAATAGATTCATAAAGGAGTTGTCTTTAAAGCGATTTTTTGGACTTTCACGGCAGAAAAAATTGAGGTGAAATCTTGATCTGTGCTATTTACACTGTTTTTTTTATGGATTCAACACCCTCAAGAAAAATTTGAGTTGAAATCTTGATTTGTGTTATTTAAATTGGTTTTTTTTATTGTATATATGGATTCGGGACCCGAAAAACACCTAGGGCACTTCGATTGTGATTTCAATAAATTCCTGCCAGATTTTAGAGAAATTAGACTGGAAAACTCCACAAAAAAAAATTCCCAAAATCTCACTAAAGACAACTCGATTTATAAATACAACAAAAAAACTAAAAATAAATTAAATTTTAAAAATAATAAATTATAATATAAAAATAAAACTAAAACATTTAAAACAATCTCAAAAATTAAAATAATTATTAAAATTTTCCTTTATTATTAATATTCATAGATATTAAAAATTACTTTTAATATATTTTTATGTATTATTGAATTAAATTCACCTTATTTTTCTCTTTTATTTTTATCGTATGATAATAAAAATAATGTAATGAAATTAAATAAAAATTTATATTTAATTTGTTGAAATTTTAATTAAAAATTATTCTTTAAATATACTTTTTAAAATATACTATGAAACACATCAACCGTAGGTCTGTGTTTCGATAATCTATGTTATTAGTATTAGAAAAGCTCTTTATATAAGTGGACCTTTAATAATCCCCGTACATAATGCATCATTCGTAATGTGTTCCACATTTAATTATTTACCTATGATGTTCAATTAATTTAGATAACAAAACCAACCTGGTGAAGTCTTTTTTGGTGCATGAGTGTACTGTGTACATGTCTATAATGGTCTATTATATTAATGAATTCTCATATATATATATAGATATCAATCATTTAGTTTATTTTTTCTTATATAGCATAAACCTTTTTCCAAAAGATTTGAAATGGTGATTACACATGTTACTGCCCACTGCCACCATTTTTTACACTTGCCACCAGCTCTTTGCCACATCACCATTTGCTAGTTCTTAATCCTTTGCTCTAGTTGGTTGCAATTTTCTCATTCCCTCCAAGCACTTGAAAAAACATTTTTGGAGTGATGAGTGTTTCTTTTTTAGCGGAGGAAGAATCTAACACATTCCCTCTAGGCACTTGTGAAGGCATTTGTGGAGTGATGAGTGATTCCTTTTTAGCAAAGGAAGAATCCAACAATGGCTCACATTTTTCTCATTCCATCCAAGCACCTGCAAAGGCATTTATGGAGCGATGAGTGATTCCTTTTGAGTAGAGGAAGAATCCAACAATGCCTCTATAGATGCAAGAGGCTGTTGAGGCTTCTATGGAGGCTACCTTGAAACCATAAAAGAATCAATGTTTAGTAAAATACAAGTCCATATGATAGTAAGATAGTAATTAACTTAATGCTAAAGTATATATCATTTCATATGATAGTAATTAACTTAACTACTACAATGAATACATAGTGTATGAGACATGGAAAATTTCTCTCTATCTCAGTCATTTTAGGCTAATTACTACAACGAATGCATAGTGTGTGGTATTGAATTATTGGTTTTCCTTAATGCCTACTAGTTGTTATTGATGCTCCACAAGTCGTTAGTAGTTTTTTTCGGGAGGCCTAACCTATTGGCGTCCCAAACCCACCATTAGGTTGTTCCCTAAATCTAGTACCAACAACCAGTGCGTGATTACGTTGGGTTAGCTCATCTTTAGGCTATTTTATGCATAAAATATCATCTACAAAAGCTCATCTGGGTTAGGCAGGCTAAGCAGGTATGTTAAGTCAATTCTTTTCAAGGGTTGTTAATGGAAACATACATAGTAGTAAGGACCATGCATACAAGAGCGAGATTACTGCAATAATTGAATACCTAGAATAATAATATATTGGGCCTAACAATATTGAGTGGAAACTTGTATGGAGAATCGTTGCATCTATATGCGAGATGCTTATTTGACTTGCCTTATAATGTATTGCATATAAGATTATAAGTCTCAATGAATGAGCTAAGGTTCCTTACTCCATTCGTAGCTTTGCTTGCAGGTCACATGAATTGTTGTGGTTTACCTCGACCAAGAAGAGAGAGCTTTCGACTTATTGTCTTCCAAGTTTCTTTAGAATTAGGAAATAGAAAGTCCCTTTCAATGTCATCTTCTTCATTGCCTTTTTAGATCCTATGAAACAAAACCCTAAATTATTCCAAAAGAAAAAAAAAACTTTCAGAGAAGCTAGAAAAACATCAATTGGACACATAAAAAATTATACATACCATAGGATTCGAAGACTAATCTTAGTTTCTCCTTTGAGATGTTGGAATCCAAATTGAAAACCACATTAGAATGGAATCCAAATTTAAAATCACTAGGATTCCTTGGTTTACATTATCACCCTCATGGGTAAACAATATTATATATTGAGCCCATATAAATTTGTCCTCAATTTTTTTTTATAGGATATGTATCTGTGAAAAATTAGACTACAATATTAATTACAAATATTTATATTTTTCCTCAATTACTTATGCGATATGCATATGCAAAGAATGCGACTATAGTAACGAAAAGAAGAAATTGGCTTAACATGCAATACTTCTGTGAGGTTTACATTGGCACCATTGAAATAATTGACCTAGGCATAAGCCTGTTTATCCTTCTCGATTTTCTAGGGAGACTTTATCCTTCACGAATGATGGAATTAGTTTACAGGTTGTGATTCTATCATGTGTAATTATCATAATTATCTAACATGGAGAGACACGTAACTATCATAATTAATAAAAGTGAAGTTTAAATGAAATTACAAAATCTCAATGGTGGTTAATATTTTGAAGTTACATGGTGAAAGGCTTTTTTAGAAACCCTTAAAAACCTACAGCAAACCTTCGAACAAAGGCACTAGAACCTTCGTGAAAGCCTTAGGTAGCACTACAATCAAAGAAAATTGTCACACAACAAACACAAATGGCAATAAATGAATTTGGAAAGTTGTTATTCAACAAATGTTTCCCATAAAGGAATTAAATGAACGCAAAGACACAAACCACAATATTGTATACATACACACAAGGCTTCAACAAGGAATGAGTTACTAAGGGGCCCAACCTTAGATGTTACAAACAAAATTGCATATCATAATCCAGTGCTTTGAGTCTCTTCCTAGTCCTTCGATGTATCCTACATTGAAGGAGGCCCTTTATTTTCCACTAATTATTTTGGCACAGTTTGAAAAGAATCATCTATGCCCTAGTGAAACCTACTAAAATGTTTAATGATAAATCATGTCAGACTGTCTAAAATCTCCACTCTACTAGCATCCAAACTTCATTGTCGCAAGATGCCCTTCTTTGGGATTTCCTAAATAAAAAGTGTCAAATGCCCCATCTCCATTGAAGAAGTGGGTCGCCTCTTTAAGCTCTTCGTAACATAAAAATGGCAGACGAACAAGAGCCTTAGCGTATTTTACTGAAGCAGTGGAATGCACATAGTGGGGGCACATGGATTTCATCCAAGCCTGCGTGCCCATCCAAACATTGATTTTTTTATTTTTTTATTTCAATTATGTTGGTTTTTTTTTTTTTTTTTTTTTTTTTTTTTTTTTTTTTTTTTTTTTTTTTTGAACATAACTTTATTCCAAAACAAACAGTAGCGGGTGTTCCATGTTGTTATGCAACCAACTCAGAAAATAGAATAAGAGATAGATCAACGCCTTCAAAATTAGACTCTTCAAGGGGGAAACCTCCTTTACATTACACAAATTAACAATTCTTGGATGATACAAATGAAAAAACCTCCTTTCTATATACAGGAGTCTAAGGGGTCACAATATAATCAGAGTTAACATAACAATAATAATGTAAGGGCACAACAATAATAATAGTGGGTTTCTATGGGGCATAATAATAACAATATTGGGCTTCTATGGGGCACAATAATAACAATATGGGGACAACAGGGGCACAAAAATAACAATAAGGGGCTACAATGCCAATAATAATGGGGAATACACTAGTATTATAGGGACCTAACATGTCCCAATCCTTCAAAAAAGTGTTGTCCTCAATGCTTGAGCAATTCCAGATGCTTCTGTATAAAATTCTCATCCTCCCATGTGGAATATTCACTGGACAAGTTTTTCCACTTGATAAGATACTTTGAAATTGATCGATTTCATAGTTGTCGATTTCTTGTTTCTATGACTTCTTCAGGGTCCAATATGATTTTTCCTTCCTCGTCATGTTCGGGCAATATTGGTTGAACTAGGAGCTTGTCACCTATAACCTTCTTTAACAATGAAACAAGGAAAATGGGGTGCACTTGGGAAGATGCAAGAAGCTCTAATTTGTATGCCATAGTACCAATGTTTTGCAAACACCTTGTACGAACCATAATACTTTGGTAATAATTTATTATCCTTCTTAGCTTCCTTGAGGGACATTTGTTTGAATGGTTACAGTCGTAGAAATACCTAGACACTTACCTCAAAACTTCTGTCACTGTGATGTTAATCTACCTGTTGTTTCATTCTATTCCGCACCAAAGTGAGCTTATCCTTTAAGAGTTGGAGAACTTGTTGTTGATGCTTGATGTGATCTTCCACTACTTGAACCTTAGAATTTTCTCTTAAAGACGATGTGATGGACAACATATGATATCCATAAAGTGCCATAAATGGGATCATTTTTTATAGTATAGAAGTGTTATACCATCATCCAGGTAGAGGTAACCACTTGACCCATTGTGTCTATTTATAAGATACAAATCAATGAATATATCCTTCAAAAAATTTCTTCACTATCTCAGTTTTCCCATCAGATTGAGGATGATAAGATGAGTTATGAGCTATCTGAGTACCCAGACAAGAAAATAATTTCGTCCAAAAATTTCCAGTGAAAATGGGATCTCTGTCGCTTACAATAATCTTTGGGTTTCCATGAGGATTTTTAATTGTTTCCATATATTTAGTAGCAACTTTACTAGCTTTAAATGGATGAGATAATGCACAAAAGTGTGTATACTTGGTAATTCTATCAAATACCACTATGATGACATTCTTTCCTTCAGACTTGGGTAATCCTGTGATAAAATACATTGGAACCTCCTCCCAGCGTTGAATTGGAATGGATAAAGGTTGTAATAGACCCGGGGTCTTAATTGTATCAACTTTATTTTGTTGGCAAACCAAACATTATGCCAAAAAAAATTGAATATCAAATTTAAGGCCATCCTGAAAAAAAGCCTTCTTAACCCTATGGTAAGTTTTTAAAAATCATGAGTGCCATCCTAAGGGAGAGGTGTCCAATTCCAGAAGTGTCTTTTGTTTGATTTGGTAGTTATTACGAAGGTATAAGCTATATTTGTACCATAACGAATCATTTTTCTTGCTAAATGTATCAGATCTACTAGGATCTTGCTGCAACTTTTGAATGATTTCCCACATTCTTTTTCATTCTTCCATTCATCCCTTTCTTTGTTTATCCAATCTGGTTGGATGATAGAAATGGCACAAAGCAATTTTTTCACATCTTCATCCTTTCTTGAGAGTGCATCTACAACAACATTTTTCTTCCCTTTTTGTAGATGATTTCAAAGTCATAACCTAACATCTTTGTGACCCATTTTTGCTGCTCTTCTGAAGATAATAGTTTCTCTAAAAGGCATTTAAGACTATCAAGATCCTTTTTTACCTTGAAGTGTGTCCCCATTAGGTAAGGTTGCCATTTCTTGAAATGTAGAAGGTGCATTGGTAAAGCCAAAAGACATGACCAAAAATTCATAATGACTCTCATGAGTTCTAAGTTTTGTTTTAAGAATGTCTTCAGTCTTCATTCTGATTTGATGATATCCTGAACAAAGATCCATGATCCAGATTTATGTAGGAATGTAACAAATTACAAATATAACCATAAATATAGAGATGTAGCAGAAATAATACTTCATTTCATTAATGTAAAATACTAAAATATGCTTACAAATAGAAATGAAAATAAACTAGCTTGGGCAATGGTGGCTTATCTATGAGGAGAGATGTGGTGGATACATGCATCTAAACTACATTACAATGATGCTTAAGGGCCTTTTTATTATTGAACAATAACAACAAACCCTAAAAAACCAAAACCCTGACCCAAGGAGATGTAACACCAAGATTTTATGGGCCCCATTGGGGTTTAGTTGGATAGCCAACTTCCCTGGGGTCGTGACTTGGTCATATTATCTCCATTTGATGCGCATGATACCCTGTTGGAAATATCTATCCAAGGACTATGATGGAAAAGATGAATCAGTAGTCCTAGCCACTTCATGACCTCTACTAAAATGATGTTATTTTGGCTTCCCACTATCAACAATGAATTGCAGCAGCGACCCTTCACCCACATCTGCGAGTGGAAAATGCGCTCCCCCTCCTCTAGATATTCGGGCTCATTCTTCTAAATATTGGCAGTGGCAATAGTGGCATTGGGCTCCGCATCAATGATTTGATTCCCTTTGTCATTCCTCTTGTCTAGTTGTGACTCAGGGTATGAACATGCATCTGATTCTGAAGCCTTCAACTCGGCCACCAATGACTGCTTGGTCCAACACTCGTGTTGTGAGTGGGGCTCTTATGGAACTCACACCACTTTCTTGTGTCCTTCTTTGACTTTGTGGTGATGTTATTTTCTTGTGGCTTTGATGGGTTGTGTTGGGTCACACCGTCTTGGCTTTTTCCTTGGTTCTGTGGTTTGGGGAAGCCTTTACCTTGCTTTAGATTCAGGGATCCAAAGTCTCACTTCTTCTGTTTAAACTTTTGCTCGATCTTGAAAATGTATCGGTATGTTGCGCTAAGCAAGGAGATGTCCAGGAACTCCATCTTGTCCTACATGTACCTATGTAGGCAGCCGTGGTATTTGAGTACCAAATGCTGCTCAGAATCCTTGATACCCAACTTGGTACAAAGGGTATGAAAAATATTGGTAAACTTCAGCACATCTTCGTCCCTTCCTTGTCGTAGCATGTTCCACTTTATGTATTTATCTTCATAGCTTCCGACAAGGTAGTACTACTCCTTAATGGCATCCCAGAATGAATTCTAAGTGGGTGTGACTGAAAATAGTGAGGTTGTACTTTCATCCTTTTGCTCACATTAGGTTTCCCACCAATCCTTGACGTGGGGGGCTGCTTTGAGAAGAGTGAAAGTAATATTTTCTCGGCTTGAAAAATCATGAATAGAAAAATACCCTTCTAGTAGATTTAGCGATTTATCTATGACATCTGCATCTATCTGACCCTTGAATATGGGGATTTCAAAGTTAACTTGTACCTTAAAGGGTGTGGCATTTCCATAGTAGCTATTAGATGTGTCACACCTGGGTAGCCGGTGAAGGACATGGGCAAAGTTGTCCATCATCACATTCTTTTGTCGCTCAAGGGCTTCTTCAAGCAAGATTTTGATAGGATCTCTTGCCTGTTGAAAATACCAACAATAAATGCTAAAAATAGCATTGTTATAAATAGCATTTCAGGATATACTCCAACTCTGCTGGAAATAGAAAAAAATAGAAATGTTAAAAATAGCATTGCTATAAATAAAATTTCGGGATAGATTCCAATTTTAATTAGTCCCTGAATTAAAATTCGAATTTAGTCTTAGCAGCTGTTTGAAAAATAATTAATTAATTCATATTGAGTTAATTAGTTGGTCAAATTCAAACATGAAGTCTTTGTGAAGTCATGCAACAATTATCCCTTAATTAAGGAGATAAGGATGAGTTGTATTTGAGTTGTAATTAGTTAGCTCAGTTAAATGAGTTAAGTCCAGTTAAATTAGTTCCAAACAGTTGGATGAACTAATTGTGAGTTCAGTTAGTTAATGCATGCATGCATGCAACTAGTGTTCTCTAGATAACTAAATATTCTCTCATAAATAACTCATGCATGTCAGTTCAGACAAAGACCCAGTTGAGATTAAAGACAGGGACATTGTACTATCAGTTGAAGGAATTTTCCTATAAAGGAAACTCATCCATGCATAAGGAATAAATCTCCTTCAGGATTGCGCGGTTATTTCAGAGGTTAGTGTTGTGTGTGAGGTGAGAATCACACAGGTTGCAACTGGAGAACCCAAGAGAAACTGCGCAAGGAAATAGGAGGCTTGTAGGACTAAAAGAAGGCATATGTGTTGTCTATTTTGTCTATGAGCAGCAGTGAGGGATTGTACTAAGAACTGGATAGCTTGAGAGCTAAAGCTTTGTGTAATCCTGAGATATTTACACTTGTATGATAATACAGATAGCAGGGTTTTTAGCTGAGGCTTTCCCCATAATATTCTTCTATGTTTCATGTGTGATTGAATATTCTTCTCTGTTATATGTGTTCTATTTTATTTTGCTCAAAATCGATTAAGCTTCCACAAGTTTGATGGTAGAAGTAGATTAAGTATTTTGCTTTAGTACATT
Organism: Pinus taeda; assembly: GCA_000404065.3. Lineage (NCBI taxonomy): Eukaryota > Viridiplantae > Streptophyta > Pinopsida > Pinales > Pinaceae > Pinus > Pinus taeda. The sequence goes on along the minus strand of APFE030539761.1, from coordinate 17,924 downwards.
GCATAATCAGTTTAATCTATAGTGGGAATTTCTACATGGTATTGGAGCTAGCTGATCTATAGAGGAATTTCTACTTGATATCAGAGCAAAGGTGATCAAAGCAGTGAACAGTATACGAAGAAGAGAATTTGAAGTAAGAAAAATAATAAAATTGGGCCGCGAATTTGCAGAGAAGATCTGCAAATTTTTATACAAAATTTTCAGAACCAAATAGCAGATCTATATGCCTTGTGAAAAAATACCCAAATTCATAAAAGAAATCGGCTGAATCAGAGTTTGGATGAGGGAGATATCATTGATTTAAAATAAGCTCTTTTTCCAGAAAATTTCGTGACGGCGGGAAAGATGAAACAGATTGGTGTGCTAGCCAAGAACCTGTATGCACTTGAGGTACAAGATGCATTCAAAACCTTGAGGAGCAAGGCAACTTTTGGAGACTTGGTGGTTGAGAGGGAGAGTACATTACCTCTCAACATGCAGTGCTAGAAGAAGTCTTAGACAATTATGGAGGAGCCACAATTGGTGAAGTAGCTTCAGGAGGTTGTGGAGCAGCCACAACTGGAGAAGCTGAGAGGAGACCAAGTGGAGGCATCCACTCATGCAGAGACCTCCAGTAGGGGGAAATTTCGAGCCAAGTGGGCAGAGGGATCACATGCATCCATACCTTTAGGTGGGAGGTGGGGCGATGTGAAGTGATAGTCCCAAGAAGGTTGAAATAGGGGTAGGATCCTTGAGGTACCTAGCCTCTTTGATTAGACCTTGCTACAGGAGCCCCAACGAGGAGTAGCAGGACTGGTTGAGTGGGTAGAGACAGATGTGTATGGAGCGGCAGAGGGAGCTTCAACATTAGAGGGTGTTTCTAGCCCAACAGAGAGGTTAGTTGGGAGATCAGTTACTTACTTCTTAGTAACTGAGTTGTAGTGTAGCAGTGGGTAGCACAATGCAACATGATGAGAGGAGGTGTAGTGCGGATGTAGTGCTGGGAGATAGGACCAGCAACAAACAGATGTAGCAAGAGGAATCAGTGTGATTGATGCAACCAGAGATCAAAGTGACAGAGGATAAAACAGTTAGATACTGAAGGGCACAGAGGCGCAGATTTTTTCAGTCGACAGAGGCAATAATAGTTAGAGACTTTGATGATAGAGGCATCATTCTGATTAAGGTTGGATATTTTTTATTTCTAGAGTTGTTGGAGCAACAACACTTGAGAGAAATGTTGCATGCAAAACATTCCAAAGGTTTAGGATCGGGTTCAAGTTCAATGCCTTTCTTATTGAGAGGGAGTGTTGAAAATACCAACAAGAAGTGCCAAAAATAGAAATTCTAAAAATATCGTTGCCATAAATAGCATTTCAGAATATACTCCAACTCTGTTGGAAATAGCAAAAAATAGAAATGCTAAAAATAGCATTGCTATAAATAGCATTTCGGGATAGATTCCAATTTTAATTAGTCCCGGAATTAAAATTTGAATATGGTCTCAGAAGCTGTTTGAAAAATAATTAATTAATTCATCTTGAGTTAATTAGTTGGTGAAATTCAAACATGAAGCCTTTGTTAAGTCATGCAACAGTTATCCCTTTGATTGAAGAAGTTATCCCTTAACTAAGGAGATAAGGATGAGTTTTATTTTAGTTGTAATTAGTTGGCTCAGTTAACTGAGTTAAGTCCAGTTAAATTAGTTCCAAATAGTTGGAGGAACTAATTTTGATTTAAGTAAGTTAATTCATGCATGTATGAAACTAGTGTTCTCCAGATAACTGAATATTTTCTCATAAATAACTCATGCATGTCAGTTCAGACAAAGACCCAGTTGAGATTAAAGATAGGGACATTGTCCTATCACTTGGAGGAATTTTCCTGTAAAGGAAACTCATCCATGTAGAAGGAATAAATATCCTTCAGGATTACACAGTTATTTCAGAGGTCAGTGTTGTGTGTGAGGTGAGAATCACACAGGTTGCAGTTGGAGGACCAAGGAGAAACTGTGCAAGGAAATAGGAGGCTTGAAGGACTGAAGGAAGGTGTATGTGTTGTCTATTATGTCTATGAGCAGCAGTGAGGGATTGTACTGAGAGCTGGATAGCTTGAGAGCTAAATTTTTGTGTAATCCTGAGATATTTCCACTTGTATGATAATATAGATAGCGAGGTTTTTAGCCGAGGCTTTCCCCAGAGTATTCTTCTGTGTTTCATGTGTGATTGAATCTTCTTCTCTGCTATATGTATTTTTCTTAATCTTGCTCAAAATTGATTAAGCTTCTGCAAATTTGATGGTAGAAGTAGATTAAGTATTTTGCTTTAGTACATTGCATAATCAGTTTAATCTATAGTGGGAATTTCTACATAGATCTTAGAGGTAGATTTGTAGAGAATTTGCAGGAAATTTTACATGGTATCAGAGCTAGCTGATCTATAGAGGAATTTATACTTGGTATCAGAGAAAAGGTGATCAACGCAATGAACAATATACAAAGAAGAGAATTCGAAGTAAGAAAAAAAAAATTGGGCTGTGAGTTTGCAGAGAAGATCTAAAATTTTTTGTGCAAAATTTTCAGAAACAAATAGCAGATCTGAATTCCTTGCGAAAAATACCCAAATTCAAAAAAAAAAAAAAATCTGGATTTCTACATAGATCTCATATTTTCCCTTCCCTTCCCTGTCGTAGCATGGTCCACTTTATGTATTTATCCTCATAGCTTACGACAAGGTAGTACTGCTCCATGATGGCATCCCAGAATGAATTCCAAGTGGGTGTGGCTGAAAATAGTGAGGTCGTACTTTCATCCTTCTGCTCACATTAGGTTTCCCACCAATCCTTGACGTGGGGGGCTGCTTTGAGAAGAGAGAGAGTAATCTTTTCCCGACTGGAAAAATCATGAACAAAAAAATACCCTTCTAGTAGATTTAGCCATTTATCTATGACATCTACATCTATCTGACCCTCGAATATGGGGATTTCAAAGTTAACTTGTACCTTAAAAGGTGTGGCATTTCCAAAGTAGCTATTAGATGCATCACCCCTAGGTAGTCATTGAAGGATCTAGGCAAAGTTGTCCATCATCGCGTTCCTTTGTCACTCGAGGGCTTCTTTGAGCCAAATTTTAATAGGATCTCCTATCCCCTTGTCTTTCTTTTCTTTTGCCATGTGAGGCCGTCAGGATTTGTGAGGCTAGTCTTGCAAAGGTTCGACCAGTTCAAGCCCTAACTCCTTATATCCCGGCCTCATTGGGGACATGCAAAGAAAAACAAATAAAGAGGAGACTGCTCTGATACCACTGATCCAGATTTATGCAAAAATGCAACAAATTATAGATATAACCATAAATGTGGAGATGTAGCAAAAATAATACTTCATTTCATTAATGTAAAATACTGAAATATGCTTACAAACAGAAATGAAAATAAACTAGCTTGGGCGATGATAGCTTATCTTTGAGGAGAGATGTGGTGGTTACATGCCTCTGAACTGTGTTACAATGAGGCTCAAGAGCCTTTTTATTATTGAACAATAAGAAAAAACCCTAAACAACCAAAACCCTAACCCGGGGAGATGTAACACCAAGAGTTTATGGGCCCCATTGGGGTTAGTTGGACAACCAACTTCATAGGGTTGTGACTTGGTCATATTATCTCTGTTTGATGTGCATGATACCCTGTTGGAAATATCTCTCCAAGGACTACGACGGAAAAGACAATTTTATCAGAAAATATTAAGGTACATAATATTTGTTCGATGGGTTTTACTTATTCACTAATGTGAAAAATGTTTGGTCATTGAGGTAGTTGGGTTTTACTTCTTCATCAATATGCATTGTGTTTGGTGGTTGACTTTTTGTTTTTTTTTCTACTCATTAATGTGCAAAATCTTTAATAGTGTTTTTTTTGTTCATAAGGGACTTTGATTTATTTTTAAATCTTTAGTAGTTGAGGTTTTTTCTTTTAAGTTGTTGATGTTTATGTCTTTTATAGTTGGTTTTCCTTCTTCATTTTGCAACTTCTTATTTTTTTTTATTTTTTTTATTTTTTAATCATCGTCATCATATGTCTGGAAAGTAATGAATCGAGATGAGGAAGAAGCATGGGTGGGTTGATTCAATTTAGTATATTATTTTCTTTCTCTATTAGCTATTTTGAAGATCAAGTATATCTTTTCCATTATTTGATCAACTAATTTTAGAGTTTTTTTCTTATGGTTGAAATAAAATGGCAAGGTGGAGGGAGGGAATATTGTTTCTAATAACAATAGATGAAAGGTGCAGTACCACTACTCCTATTCTTGAATCTTAGGACACTTTCATATCACTTGAAATATCTTCAAATTGCGGAGTGCCTAGAAATATGGCTAAATTGTAAAATGAGAGTTATGTTCACTTCAAGTAATTTCAAGATGAGTACACTCATTGTGATGGTGAACCCAACAATTCAGAGCCATCAAGATTAGAGAAACTACAAGTCATTTTTTTAGTGGAACAAGCTATATTTACCACCCCTTTCTCTCCTTAAAACACAAAGTAAATCCAAGTACAAGGTTATGTTGGATCCTCCATAATCAATTTTCTTTGTAAAAAATTAATTGAGTCCTATTACAAATATGAAGGCTAGTAGTACCCACAAAATCAATTTAATCCATTAAAAATGACGAGATTAGATCATATGTGATGTGAGATGGCTCATGAAAAAGGTGGTTCACAACTTCTTTTCAAATCCAATCTTCAACAAGGATAAGAAAAATTTGGTAACTGTGTTGAAGGATATGAATTTGATTTTTTAGAGTTGTGACCTAGATGGAAAGGTTGGAAAAGTGGATCCACATAAAATGCTAAATATTTATAACTAGATTGAGATTGACATTTGCAATTCAGGTTCCAAATGGAAAGGTATACTTATGTTTATTTCAGGTGGTTTCTTAGCAATTTAGTGAATATTTGCAATTTAGTTAAAGCATTAGATACAAGCATTATTCAAGGTTATGAATTTAATATTCATTTTGGGAGATTATATAACAATTTATTTCTATTTCATTTTAATAAATTATATTATAGTGTGCTTTTGAAAAGTGAAGCAACTCATTAAATACGGTCTATTCAAGTGTAATGCTTGGATTAGATATAGAGGTAACTTCATCTCACCTAGATTTTTGGAAGTCGTATAGAAAATCAAGGAGAATAAATTTAAGCATATTGATTTGTACCCGAACCAACTCATATCAATTTATTGAGGCTTGCAGAAATAGATTGTAAGAGAAATGAGTGTTTCTTCTCTCTTAGATAAACATCTTCCTAGAAAATTTTCATCTATCTATCTATTTTCCTAGAAATGTTCTTCCTTGCTTACCTGGTGGTTTACAATATATTTGTAAAATATTGACAATCAATGATTAGTTGTCCTACTTGAATTTTATATGTGTGAATCTTGATTTATCACACGGTTTTCCTTGTGACCATTTGGTCACAAGTTTGTCTCATCAGTAAGAAATAATAGGAAAAGGTATTAAAATACTAAAAAAACTTACTCGTCGAAAAACGATTAAAATATATATAAAATTTATTGTACATGCCAAGCTTCCCACCAGAAATCAACTTTATGAGTTATAAAAAAAATTGTTGTAGTACTTATCAAAGTTGTTTAAACGGATCCTAATAGTGCAAATTTCAACAAGGAAGATGCAAAGAAGTGGTGAATGTCCAAGAAAAGTAACAAGGAATGGAGAAATGCATTGATCCAGGCGGATGTTGGTAGCCACCCACCTATCCCATTTGGACCCCCACAACTGTCTCTTTCAGTTTTTCAGTTTCCTTAATTATAGCATAGTTTACTATTTTTAGCAGTTTTTCGGGTCCTAAACTTCCAGAGCTGTTTTGAGGCCCTTAACGATGTTTTTTGGGAAATCTACTGCCAGTGATTTTTCTATCAAAAAATCATCTTTTCCATCGCAGTCCTCGGAGAGATCTTTCCAACGGGCTATGATGTGCGTCAAACGGAGATAATACGACCAATTCGCGACCCTGGGAAGTTGATGTACCAACTTACCCAAAAACGAGGCCCACAATTTGGCGTTTCATCTTCTAGGGTTAGGTTTTGGAATGTGAAGGGTTTTCCATTGTTTCTTAACAATAAAAATAGGGCCTTCGAGCCTCCATTGTAACACAGTTCAGAGGCATGTAGCCACACATCTCTTCTCAGAGATAAGCTACCATCGCCCTACCTAGTTTATTTCCATTTCTGGTTGTAAGCATATTTCAGTATTTTCCATTAATGAAGTGAAGTATTATTTCCGCTGCATCTTTGTGTATATGGTTATCTCTGTAATTTGTTGCATTCCTGTTTAAGTCTGGATCATGCATGTTGCATTTTATGTGTTGGCATGCTTCTCTATGTTTTCTATGGTATATTAGTAGAATTAATTTGTAAAATGCAATAATGGGTGCTTGGTCAAAGATGGTAGAGCTTACATGGAATTTTCTTGATATTCATACAGGTTTGTTGAGTATATTTTCCTAAACCAATTTTAATATATTGTTTTCGGTTGAATTTGGACATTCATTTATGCATCTTGGATTTTAGAAGCCAACTAGTTGAGTTTTCTCCATAGGCAATTTGGATGTCATATCTTTTTTCATCCCAAAAGGACCAAGGTGTTACTATATTTTCAAGGAAAACTTAGCATTTCATTCTATTGCTCCAAATCACCATGTCAAATCAGTACATTCTTACACACAAGTCAAAGCATATCTTCCCTGCAAACTTAAAAGGCATTCTTTACTCCATATTACCCTATCACTAACCCCATGGTTTATATTGTACCCAATCAATATTAATATATTGGCCACAACTCTAGTCTATGCCCTTGGTCTTACATTAATTGGCTATGATATGCATCTAATTAAAAAATAGTTTTCATGTCATCTATTATATACTTATGTTGACAGTGATGGAACCACAAACATTCAAGGGATCTCCCTAACATGAAGTCCCAATTAAACCTCACATTGTTTGCTTTAGGAGTCCCATTCGGATTACAACCCGATTACCGATGAAGTGGGTTTTAATGATTTGCCTTGGCTGCAATAACACATAGAGTAATGTATAGTGACTTTGGTGAGAATAGTGTGTGACCTTGTGGAGAGTCAAGTGCCTTTCATGAAGGTTCTACCATGAAAAGGGGAAAATAAGTGAGCCCCTTAAAATCATGTAATAGTACGTATCTTGAAAGCAATACATGAGCATAATGACATCACGTGATAATATGTGAAATAGTTCATAGGTTAATAGTGATGAATTAATACAACAACACACATTCAACAAGACTCGTACCAATGCAAACAAAATAGTTCATAAGCATAAGAATAAGTTAAATAACATACATTGCAAACATAACAAGGATGGTCCTACTATATTTACAACATATGCATGAAAATGTGTCGGCTCTGAGATTTTATTAAGTGAAAGTTCCAATCATACATAATAGTGGAACATGAAGTCAACATCACCTGCTCCTGCAAAGAAATATACTTCCAATATGATATGAAGAAGGCAAGGCTCTAACAAAATCCCAAGCTCCTAACTCTAAGTGTAAGCCTAGCCAAAATCTTAGATCCCCAAAAGCCATTTTACATGAGTTATGAGGTTATATATATAACAAGAGGGGGTGACTCTTCAATTCCCTTTTAAGAATTTTGGACTACCCTCATGACTCTTCAAATTATTTACAAAATAACTCATTACATTACATCATGACTCTTCACATTCCAATATTAACACTTGGAATTCCACTTACAAATTAATTACAAATAATATTACAATTTACACTCATACCCATATAAGTAAAAATAGGGCAGAGCCAACTAGACAACCTAACAAGACAAAACACCATCATGCTTGAGTTTGGGAAAAATCAACTCAAGAACTTCCAATTGATGTCTCTTGGTCACGTATCCATGTCAAGCTTGGTATTATGCGATGACATCCCCAAGTTGTGTGATGGTGTCTAGATGGAAATAGACTCTAGCCTCCATGGCATCCAGGTACAATGATTTGAAACCTGTTTCAACTTCCTTCTAGAGCACAAGAAACAATGTTCTCACTTGGAAAGGGCCACCGATGTAGTTTTGCATGTTCTATCTTTTCACCTCCAAATCTTCCTTGGTGGAAATCTATCTAACCGACTCCAAGTATTCTTATATCTCCTTCCTGACCCGGTTCCTGGGCTTGGCTTCAATGAGTGAGTCAACTGATGGGATCCTGTGGGACTTCACCAAGAAATATAGACCATTTTATAACCATGGATACGAGGCTTGAATGTTACCAATGGATGAGATGAGTTTTTTACTGTTCTAGACCAACGTTTGCACTGTTTCTTTTTCCAAATCTTCCTGTTGCTTCATTTTCTTGGCCAAGTCAAGCGGTATCCCTTTGTATCGCATTGACCATTCATGCATGACAATGATTGCATCTTGCACATTCTTGAGCATTTTGAAAAAATATTTACACTGCTCCTACAAGCCATGCACATGGAAAACTACCTTATGCATGGTAACAAGCTCCTCATATAGATTTTGCATGGTCTCTCCAAGTGTCGATACTTCACTAAGTATCATTGCCTTCATTTCCTCTAGATGGACCTATGCGGAAGTTGTGTTCTGAGCTACCACAAGGAGTTGTTCAACCTCTTTCCTAGCAACCTGCAATTTCTTTGCCAATTTCTTATTCTATACCATCAAAAACTCACTGTTCAAATTTTCTACACTTGCAAAGGTCAAGTTGGCTGTGAAAATGATATTGGGATTCCTCCTGATGTCTACCACAAGCACCCTTTCTATCATAAAATGAGATGTGAAATCGTCCGAAAATGATTCTTAAACACTTTTACAATATTCTTCTAGAATTCGTTGTAGGATAGATTGTACATGTCCATAACTAGATCATTTTTAAGAGGAACAACTTCCCCTTCCTTGACTGGAGCTGATTATTCTGCTAGAGGTGGTGGAGACTGAACAATGACATGTTGTGTGCTAGGAATTAGTTCGACATCTTGATTCTATGGCTCTGTGTCATCCTCCATGTCTATGATCTCTATCAATTCTTCAACCTACTGAGAAATCTCCAAGTCCTGCACCTGTTCACTCTCCTCCTCTGTTGGTTGTCGGTTTTGTTGTTTATATTGAACTTGTTTCCACATTGTTTCTTCTGCTATTTCTATTGTGAAATGCCCCACTGATCCATGAGAAGTAAATTATCACACAATGGCCTTTGCAAATACCATGGGTATCATACGGATTAAAGTCTCGAGTACTGAATGCAAACTTATATCTCCTTCCTTCAATATCTGCGACATTCAGGTTCTTTATCTTGTACAATCTAATTTTCATTGGAAGAGTTGGCCAAGATGCTGCCTTATTCCTGTGCAAAGTTGTTGACAACCTTGTGGAGAGATGATATGACACTTCTTGTATGACAAATTTTTTAGTGGCATACCTTGGCAAAAAATACGGTGAATTATGACCACCAAACACTCTAAAGAATGTGCCATTCGGTGAGGCAAACTAATCTGTGATCTTTGATATTGCTTCCATTTCCCCACGTGATATGCAAGGTGGTTCTTCCTCAAAGACCATCTTGTAAAGAGGAATAAGGAAGTGGTCAGTTAGCTTCTCCATTATGCCTTGATGGCCACAATCCGAGAGGACTTTGAAATGAATGCGTATGATAGGGTCTCAAGGTGTCCAAGTCTAGTTCATGCGAGAGAATGGATTACGTGTGTAGATTGCATCTAGTAAATATGCAGATATATAAAATATTGCTTGGCCACCCTTCGGAGGATTCAGGGTATTCCCTACATGGATACTTAATTATCGAGCCAACAAGTCTAACTAGTTGAATGACTTCCTCTCGTTCACAACTTGGTTCAATTGGATTTCCCACCCTTTAGGAAAGGTCTCTGTGCTCTGCTGACCGTAGATTCTGCAACCTAAGATGATCAACAACTGATAGCCACTCCCGAGAGACTTTGTCTTATAAGTATTGGTGGGTGTCTGTCGAAACTTTGATGGCTCTTTCAACCAAATTTTACCAGCATATTTCATTCCCACATAATTGTTGGTGGCATAGAATTATGAATCCATGAGTGATTATGGCTCAGGAAAATGGTATATACAATGATAATGTGCTGCCGAAAACATATAATTTGTCCAGTGGAATTGCTCAGAGTCATGGTATTCACATCAATATGTGAAACAAGCCAGTTGATAACATCTGCACATGGGAAGGTTGTATATTTGCATGCAGCCCTATGTAGCCCTGATTTCTCAACATTAATGTATAACTTTCAGTCCTCTAGATTTGCTTCGAAGCTCTTTGCTAAAAAAACTTCGTTCGCTTTCCACCATGTAAGATATGATTCCTTTTCCACATACAGTTGAATGTCTAAATATACAAGAACTTTTACTGGCATACTCTTAACTACTTCCTCGGTACTACTTTCTGTGGTATATTTTGAGGTAGCTCTCTTGGATGCCAATATAATAGTGACTATTGGAGAGAAGTGCTCAACAACTGTGATACCTACGAGAGGGAAAAGACACTCATGGAAATAATAAATTAGCCTTTTCAAATCCACTTTCAAAGTAAGATCAGGAAGCAAAATAGTGCACTAATGAGAGAGATTGCACAATTTTCATGAGCGAGGGAGGGAGACTTACTAAGGGAAATACACATTACCCAATATGAGTAGTCAGTAATGCAAATTAAGGCTTGATATTGCGCAATGTGTAGTTCATACTAGGAAGTGACAGGGAGAGATTGCGCAAGCTAAGGTGGTAGGACTGAGCTCTGAGATTGCAAAGTGCACAACTGGGCTATCCTGTACTATGCATTGTTTAGCCTTAGAGGCCAAGCTCTCAGTGTGGGCCTTGGACTTATGTCAAGTCCAACTGAGCAAGGAATGCATGGCCCAGTGAAGTGCGGATATGCCTCGTGAGGGTGTGGGAAACAAGAAAATCTAAGTGATAATGCAAGTTAAAGTGCAAATATAACTAATTATGAATATATGAATGTGAATCAAGCATAGAAACTCAACAAATGGAAGGAAAAATAAATATGCAAGGAGAGTCGCCAAAACGATGATCACTGATATGTAAAACAAGAAAATTGACGTGACACTTATGAACCGCGAATGACAAATTGAACCAACACTTCTACAATCTAATATAAGTTAAAACAACAAGCAACCATGAAGAGAAACAAGCAAAACAACACTCGCAAAAGAGAAACAACAGAAAGTGACAAAAAAGCAGCAAAAACCAACAAAGGCAAAAATCACTCGGAAAAATGATGCAAACTCCACCGAAGGCTCCTCGATCTCCTTGGGAATGCTAGATATCTAAGATTGAATGTACAAATGAACTCTAGAGGCATAAATTAAAGAGATTTGGGAGGATTTGGGTTTATGATGCACATGCCTAAAATTAAGGAAAAAGCAACCCTTTGCGGAAATTTCTAAAATAGGGACTATGCCACCTTCAGAAAAATAATGATGAATCCATGTTTTCTAGAAATTTATTTTCATTTTTTTTTGGGAAACTTGCCATGCACATTTCTAAGGAAGATTAGGCAATTCCATGGAACAAGGTAACTTCTCGGCTTAGTGCATTTCACAATTTTTGAGCTCAAGGAAAGGCTTACACATTTTCCAATCTTAGTGCTTGACTTCCATCCATGACTGCACAATTATCAAGCTCAAGGTTGAGCTGCCAATAAAGATTGTGTAATTTATGTCATAAAGGTTGGTTTTCCTTTGACGTTTGTTCAATTTTTGGAGGCAAGCCCAAGACTGCTGCAAGGTTAAGTCAGAAGGTTAGCTTGTAACTCAAAAAGGTCAAATAAATGTGAAAATAAGAAAACACAAGCATAGATAAAAAGAATAAGTCTTGTTCAAATCATAAATACTTGACAGTAGTAAAAGATCAACTCTTGTGGACAAAAAGGAAGGCTCCAAAATCAAAGCAAAGGAAACATTTTGGAGGGTGGTTATAGTAGGTACAACAACATAGTACAAATTAATGCATATTTTCACCATATGTTCATTGAGTGCAACAACCCACAATGTAAATATACAACTAATTAGATCAATCATGTGATTTATAATCAATACACAACTATCCAACTAATTAGCATAGAATTTCAAAAACATGAGAAGAGAAAAATTACCTATAGCACTGATATTCCTTACTTGTGATCTTAGAGTTTAAAGTTGTTTGAATCCCACTAACTGTAACAAAGTTTTGGGAATGAATCTCCACCCAACCATAGACCCAGCTGCACATAACCTTTCTATAAATAGCCATCATTTAGCCCTCAATCAATGTACTATTGTGAATGAATCCTTTGTCTCACAACACTTTTCTCCCAAGAGAATGGATGAAGGAATAAATGAATCTCATCCTCCTCATCATCCATAAAATAAACCAAAAAATGGAAAGGGATCTGCATGCACACATTCCATGTGTTAACATGTAACTTTTATTTCTTTATTTTAAGTTTTACTTGATTTAATATTCCTCTTAATTTAACTCTTTCTTATTTTATTCCTTTTTACTTTTTGTTAACTTTACTTATTCTTACTATTTTTATAGTTTACTTTTATATATAGCTATTTAGTACTCCAATTTATTATTTACAATTTCATTTATTTATTATTATATTCTCTTCATTATTTATTACTTATTTACTATTATCATTTTTATTATTATTAGGGGCATTACAAACTCCCCCTGTATAAAGAACTTCATCCTGAAGTTAAGTTGAATCATTTAACATTTTATTTTATTTAGTTATTTATTACTTCACATTTTACCTACACCCTCTACTGAACTAGTATAACCAACATGCATCGAAAGTTTTCACATCACCAGTGAAATTCCAAGGAATCTTTGTCCTTTTTCTCAACTTTCAGAACCAAGCATAAACCCTCATTGATTTGTACCATTGCCCAAGGTTTTCCCGAAGGCTCATGCCCGACTAAGACCTCATTAACCCCAAGGCAAGCACTTGGCTCAGTACTCCATGCAGTAGTACTCCAAGCATCTCGAAACGCTGGCCCACTCCCTCCACACTTACTAAGGTGCACAGCCCCAGGCATCGAAGTCCTTACAACCCCACTAGAATTTGGAATCCCAATCTAATATTAGGTATTTGGCCTACAATATGAGGTACTTTTCCTCCTCAAGATGGTCTCATATTCCCTCAAGAACTATCCATCGAGAGCTACACAAGACAAATGAACCACTGGCATATGTAGTGTCGATTGAGTATGTCCCCAACCCATATGGTGTACATATTCTTCTTTTCAGGTATGGGCTCCCATGAGATCATCAAATAAACCATCCCTCTCAGCCCATTTGTGAATTTCTTGCCAATAACCACATCTTAACATGCAACCAATGCATCAATTATAACATCATAATAAAATTATCTGCATGCTAACTCTTGCATGCCATCATGGGAACATATCATCATTTTTATCACAACATACTAAATAGTAAAAAATGGATGCTCATGCATGTCATAAAATCTACATGCAATAACCACATGCTTTACATTGTGGAATAACATCATGAATTTTAACATCAACGTATCTGCATCGAATATATATCATGACATCACATAATAAAATGAACCACATGTCAATATAGCCTCATATCATAACCGTCATTCATATCAAAACTATATTTTCATTTTTTAATCTCATCATTATTTCTAAATTTACATCAACTTTATACTATTTATCAACCTTAGAATTCTAACATTTGAACATCATACATCTCAATTTACAACAAAATTTCTTAATATATACACAGTAAGAATAACATTATTATTAATTTACCTTATTTCATACCTTCACTCATTATAATTCTTTTACTTTCCTTACTTTATAAATCCATATTTGATTTTGAGTTCTCTTACTATTTTGAAAATCACAGAAAACTAACAACTTTAGCAACCAAGATTGCTTAGTTACATACGTAAATTAAAAACAAAAACCATATTTTATTCACTATAAAACATGTTTTATTTATATAAAATTATTTTATATCATATAAACTTTAAAATTCATACTTCACCTTGTGTATCATTTCCATTTCAAATTTTCCAAAGGGTTTTAACAATTTTATTATCTAAATCATTTAATTTACACGTATAATTTTCACTAAAGTAAAAACCATATTTTTATTAACACCTATATTTCCAATCTTAACACTTTTAAATTATATAAATGTGACCCTTACCAATCATGCTATTACATATTTTATTTCATAATACTTTAAATATATTATTACTAATTTAATGTACAAAATCTTCACTTTATGATAAATGCATATACACATCAAAACACAATATCTATCAAAAATAAAACAAAATAAAATATAACTTTTAAGCATACTCCTAACATTAATAGTTTTAAATATTCTTAACATTAAATAAAGAAAAGAAACATCATTATATCTAAAAGAGAAATTAATCATGGTAATGGTTTGAAACCCATCACTTAATTTTATGATACATCTCATACATATGGTAATTTTAAATACGACAATTTTCCATTGTTGTATTTCTTCCTTTTGGAAAGTATTTATTCTTCAATTAAAGTATTTATAAAACAACATATTAACCATGCAAACATGTATATTAATATATCTATATTTTTTATGAATATTTGTGTTAAATAAATAATAAGTATTTATTTTTCTATTAAAATGTTTATAAAACATATTTTAACCATACAAACATGTATATTAATATATTTATATTTTATAAAATATTTTGTGTAAATAAATAAATAAGTATTTATTTATCATTAAAGTATTTATAAAACAAAATATTAACCATACAAAGATGTATATAATTATATATTTATATTTTATAAATATTTTGTGTAAATAATAAAGATAATTAAATTAAGATCTATCATTATTTTCAAAAAAGACTTCATTATAATATAATAAAGACATGGGTTGTCTAGAATTTTTTTCTGTGTCATGCTCTTATTGCAAAACACTACCAGTTCACACTATGTTTTGGTTCAAAATTTGTTGCACGATGTGATGTAAATGCAATATGAAAAATCCAAAGGTATTTTTTTTTCATCCCACAACACCAATTTTGCCAATTTTTTTATTATTATAAATAATACAGGCCACTCAAAATTAAATAAATTACTTTAATTAAATAAAATCTATCCAAAATAAAATAAAATAAAATAAACGATTATAATTTATTTAAAATTATCCAAAAATCAAATTATCTAATCTAACCCTCTTGTATTTTCAAATTAACAAATCCATAGAAAGTTTTATCTATCCGGAACAAAAATAAACAATCATAATTTATTTAAAATTATCCAAAAATTAAAATATCTAACCTAACCCTCTTGTATTTTCAAATTAACCAAACCTTTCGAAAGTGGGCGTTCCAATATTCTTACCCCAATTCGTGGACCTCTTGGTGAATCATAATTCATTCAGAACTTGCAAAAAGTTTCACGTTTAGGTTCAAGCAATCCTCCTTTTATATTATATACTTGGTGAACACTAAAGCTTAATGGCGGAATGACATCAAATTCAACAACCTTCATGCGGCCACAATCTTCATCATTGACAGCGTCATGTCCATTTGGTACATGATATATGGATCTTCCTGAAGGCTCCTCCTCCATGCTATATGCATAGCTATATATCACACATATAGCTCATCTGTTTGACTCTATGTTATATCTGAATGTCTTTATATACAACTCGATATATATGTGTCCATACGTCTATATGACATACATACATATAAGACACTATATATGCATCATGTATCTCAATATCTGTTTTATATATTCTCAATATAATTATATTATGCTTTTTTCTTCTGAAAAAAAAGAACACTAAAGCTTAATGAGATACATTATTGAGAGGATACAATCGTAAATACAAACCCCATACGTATACATAAATATTTTATATTATATCAATTATATTTTTTGGTAATGGGTAGTTATCAATCTTTTAGGGCAACTAATTTTTCTTAATTTACAGGATCTATTGTATTGTAAATTGTGAACAAATTATTGTAATGGGGCAAAACATGAATCATTTTTTTGGAATTTTAAATGAGATAACTAAGTCACTATGTTGATCTAAATACCCTAACTTACAAGAAAGAAAAAAACTAAAGGAAAAGAAACCTAGTTCCATCTTAAAGATCCATAAGAGCCACCTCTCAATTATGAAACCCACTTTTTCTACACACTTCATAATCTGCCCTCGGAATCGCATCTATCAATTAAAATGTAACAGTGATTGTAATCGTTCCACTAATGGAGATAATAATCGTCACATTGCCAAATTGTAAACTTGTAGACATTGTCAAAGGAAGGCTAGAATGGCAAGAATATCTTGTCCCGCATATCCAACAAGCCCATAACTTTCAAAGAAATTGAAGAATGGGCTCAAAAGGCATTAATTCGATCCTTATAAACATACCTTACACCACCAAAATTGTGGACTACTCCAATTGGAAGAAGAACCGCTAAATTACTCTAGATGAAATAGCAAGTGATAATTTATTATTTTTATTTTAAATGAGATAAGATTTTGGGGAGTTTTTTTTTTTTTTCGAAGTTAAATTTAGAAAACTGTTTTATTTGAAGTTTTTTTAAATCAACATATTGACATTTCACAAAGCCTTTTTATTTTTCGAATCCAAAATCGGTTAGGTTTTGATTTAAGAATTTTTAAAAATAAACATATTTACATTTCACAAGGTTTGTTCAAGAAGTGCCTAACGTTTATAATAGCATGTTCAAGATTACATATGCATGCACTTGCATGCAAACTAGAAGTGACCAAAGTTTATATTTATCCGCCTTTCCTTGACGTCTTCCTCTCAAGGAATGATGATGGCTTTTTTTCTCATCAGGTACTTCATAAGAAAACTCATACAAAACAATATCTTCATGCTAATTCTCATCATTTCCCAGCTCAAAAAATTGGTGTTCTCAACACTTTAGCGACTAGAGCTTTAAGACTTTCTAATGACGACCATCTCAATGAAGAGAAAGCACATCTCCAAAGTGTTTTCTTTAATAATGGGTATAGTAGACACCAATGTACTAAGGCTTTCCTCAGAGCTAAAAAAGGTTGTAGTGCTAAGAAAGATACCAAGGATTGATTTTCTTGTGTTCATCTTCCTTTTATCTAAGGGGCCAATGACAAGATTGCGAGGATCCTAAGGAAGCATAAGGTGGCTTCAACCTTTAGGCCTTTAAATACCATCCAAAGCTCCCTTAGATCTATAAAAGACCCAGTGGACCTCAAGAATATGAAGAGTGTTTACATTATCCCATGCTCTTGTGGGATTCCCTACATTGGTGAGACTGGTCGCTCTATTAATCAAAGGATTCGTGAGCATGCCACTGACATCAAGTGTGGCGGGACCCACTCCTTTACTTTGGAAGAGAATGCAGATATATCTAAGCATCACATTTGCATTGAGGAGGCCCAAGTCATTGTTAGGGTTAGTCATTTCCATCATCATAAATTGAGGGAGGCCCTAGAAATTGAAAAAAAACCAAATAATTTGAATAGAGACGATGGTTGGAATATTAGTAGAAGTTGGGTCCCTGTCTTGTCCTCGTAGTTTTTTAAGTTTCTTTTTGGGATTTATTTTGTTTGTTTGTTTATCTATGTAGGTATTGGTGTCCTTTTTATAGTATTTGTTGTTGATTTATTCTTCATTAGAGTTTATTTTCTTGACCCTTCATGTATTTTTAAGTATTTTATCATCCTATATGTTCTTAAATCCTTTTAGTATTTTTGTTATTTGTTTAATGGGCCTCAACCCCATATTTTATTGTTGACCCTATTTTATTTATTGTTT
>APFE030539757.1:2895-14998 GCA_000404065.3 Pinus taeda | reverse complement strand
CCACGGGCCAATACCGTGGTATTAATAATACCATCTATCTAATACTACGACCCATTTGCAACTAACTGTGGTTCCGTTATTAATTGCAGATTAACCACTTACAATTATTAATATGGGATTTATTGACTCTTCACTATGACATGATCCCATTACATAAATAAGGGGGTTAGGGTGGGACCCTAACATGCATATCTTCTGCCATCACAACTACCCTAGTGGGCATCAATGTTTTCTTTCCTAATCATCATGCTAGCACATGCATCCATGCTAGTATGGTTCATATCAATGCCAACACACTTTCTTACTGAAAGTAAATGAAAACCACCCAACTTGATCTCACATCTTGATTGTTGACATCAATTCCAACGCATTTATTGCCACTAGCCATAGACAATTCCAACTATCCAACAATCTCCCCCTTTGACATTGATGATAACACCTCTTCACTTCTCCAGATTGATGGCCAATCCTAATGCTTCTTCTACACCTCCTTACATGAGACACCAATGGTTTTATTTCCCTTTCTTGGGCCATAACAAATTATTCCCCAACAAGATTCTCTCCCCCTTTGAAATCAATGGAAAAGGGCTACAAGATTCTTCTTCTTCCCATGCAATCATTCACTTATGGTGATGAGGATCTAGCTAATGTTGTGCATTTTTATCTCCAGACTTCTCTTTAAGGGTAAATAATTGTTTTTCTATAAAATGGACATATGTTATACTCTCCTCATGAACATATACTTCCTCCATGCATATAAATCTCCAATTTTTTACACCTTATTGATTTTGTCTAAGTACTATTTTTGCCAACGCATCTTTTGTATCAATTAAAAATAAATTGATAGCAATAAAAAATTGATCATGGTATTATTGTTTCTACAAATACCGAACGTTAGTGATTCATTGAGATTTCCCTCCTTTGTTGTTGTTGTTTTCTAGGCTGTGCTTACTTATATGCTCCTCTGTAGATCATGCCACTCAAAATATGGATTGTTGCTTAAGTAATACCAATTCCACCAAAAAGGGTGATACAAATTGGATAGTGTACCAGCCAAATTATAATGCTTCCTTTCATAAAGAAATTCTCATTTTCACAAAAGGTTGTTCCATACAAAGTTTGACCACCAATTGACATAGTGATATCAATTGAATATTAATGGAAATTGCAAGCTTACATCCACTGTGATTTATGAACACAAGACTACTAGGAAAATAAGATGCACAACTTAAATGACATAACGATATTTTATCGAGGATGAAAACCTTTAATTTCTTGTGCAATATTTCTTCATGACACTCAAAATTGTTGCCTACTACTTAATAATAAAGTATGTCCCCTTAAGCCATTTCCCTCTGATCTGTTGCATCCACTTCCTTATTCTTGTGTGACAACTCATTTTCTGGACCTGACTTGACTATGGGCATCTTCATTCCACACTTTTGTTGCATCACATCTTCTCTTCATAACATAAAATGTTTTTGTGTACTCTACCTAAAACTTGGATGGCTACACTCCTCTCTCTTTCAATGTTGATACATTTGAAATAAACAACTACATTACTATAGTAACCTAGGTGACTCGACCATAACTTCAAAAATCAGATGCACATTTCTGTCTATTCTTTCTAGCTTCCTACATATCACTTATGTGCAATCCCTTGAGGCCATTCTCCTCCTTTATTGAAGAGACACATATGTTCTACTCCCCCTGAGAAGATGTTAGTTCCCTATAATACTAGTGATTCCCCCATTAATATCACCATTGTATCCCTTATTGTTATTATTGTGCCATATATAATCCCACTATTGTTATTTTTGTTCCTTTATATTATTATTGTTAGGTTGGCTTGGTTATATTGAGACCCCTTAGACTCCTATATATAGAAAGGAGGTTTTGTCATTTGTATCATCCAAGAGTTTTTTGTTTGTATAATGTAAAGGAGGTTCACCATAACTCTTTGTCTACAAAGTTTTAGAAGCTAAAAACAAAACCCATTTGAGAATAAGCCGGTTTGTAGCTCGGCTCCTAATTTTAGATCCTAGCTTGCCATATTTTTAAGAGATATAATCTGATGAAGATATGGTTTGTGCAGACCCCTGAATTACATTCCAAACAGGTCACCTTGGAACAATCATCATAACTTTCTCTCTGAGCATCAAATTGAATTTTCGTAAGAATTTTCAGAAATACATTGGACTGTATCTTTTGGGTACCATTTTCAGAACTTAATGTTGAAACAATGACCCGTGGCACGTAGTACAAGTTCGCTCTACTGAACAAGTCTATTCTTTGGGCATTGTGGGAGGTTTGGCATAACTCTTCATTGGAGTATACAATCTTGATCAAACTTGTTGAGTTACAAATATTACTTAGAGGGTTACCACAACAAGAAATTTCAAACCTTGTAGATAGAAAATTACAGAAATACATCAGATTCAAT
This sequence comes from Pinus taeda, assembly GCA_000404065.3. Lineage (NCBI taxonomy): Eukaryota > Viridiplantae > Streptophyta > Pinopsida > Pinales > Pinaceae > Pinus > Pinus taeda. The sequence continues at coordinate 12,555 of APFE030539757.1, read as the reverse complement.
ATCAAGCTCCTACAAAGTGAAAAAAGTTGCATAGTTTTTTTTTTAATTTTTACATAAGCTTGGCTTGAAAAACTAGTTTGGAGGAATCCAAAGGGGATAGCGAAGCATTATTATCCATAATTGATGTCACGAACAAAGAAAATGGAAACACCTAGTACACAACCTAAAAGTTGTAGTGTGACTCATGAAGAAGAGGAATAAATGCAACATGATATATCAAAATTACGAGACCGAGTGCAACAAATGTCACTCGCACAAAACATAATAGAATCTAAGATGGATCGCTTAAAGAAATACGTAGAAGCTAAGATGTATGGTGTGGAAGCTAAGATGGATGGTTTAAAGGAAGGCGTGGAAGCTAAGATGGGTGGTTTAAATATAGGCATTGAAGCTAAGATGAATTATGTTGAGGCTAAGATGGACAGCGTAGAAGTTACGATGGATGATTTGAAGACAGGTTTGAAGACAAGCATGGAAGATTTGAAGGAAGATTTGAAGACAAATTTGACAAAGTTTCTACAAGAAATTCTTACTAATGACGAAAGGGTAGTGAAGGAAACTCATGCTTAGAAAAAAATAAATGTTAATCATGATTTCATAGGCTCTAACATTGGATCAAAGAACCACCATGTTCCAAAGATTGATATGACGAAGTTTGATGGAAACGATCCCGGAACATGGATACTATGCTATTTTTCAATCTCCATAAGTGCAAAATGTTGGATACCTATACCAATAGGTTTCATATTTCATGATTGGCAAATTCAAGTGCCAAATATGCTCTACTTTGTTGCTGCAAAGGTTCCATATTTGCAAGAAAAGACAAGGTGTGTACATGCCTTCATGCCTAGTAAAGTTCTGATGGATGACCCAACAATCCAATCTGGATCATGCCATGTTTTCAATTTATGTTATAGAATAGAGAAAAAAATCTGTCCAAACTGTTTAATCTTGGCAAATCAGTAGTTAGGCAGAGAAACTAAGGTTCCCAACTGCTTAATCTGGGGCCTTGGAAGAAATAAGGGTAGTGCTAGAAAGGAAATGAAAGCAAAAAAGCCAATGGAAAAGAAAAGGCATACAAGGGGTTTGCAAGTCCAAGTGCACCCTCCAAGAAGAAATAAAAAATGTGAGGCAAAATAGTTGGATAGGTAGATGGGGTTGCAGAAGTGGTGTTCCTTCCAAGATCAACTTTGCTAACCAAGTACAGGCAAAGCAACACAGTGGAGCATGACTAACTTCCCTTTTCCCTTCTGGATACCACTCATTACTAACACCCCTTCACAAAGTTGTGTACATAAGAGAGACTCAAAGCTTTATGCTAGTTCTTATGGCCTTAGAAGCCACATTTCTTGTGTAATGTTCTTTTCATTTTGATCTACTCTTTACACTAAGTTGTTTTCAAGAAAAACTTAGTAGTATTGTTCCTCATTCACATTTTCCCCCATATTAACCTTCTAAACTCTATTATGTCTAGCTCCCTATGCGTCACTTCCCCCTTACTATTATAAAACGCATGGTGTATAAACCCCTAAACAAATGTATTAAATATCCCCTCCTTGGCATTATATCCATAAGTTTCACTACTAGGGCATTGGATTAACATCTGGTTAAGCTCAAGAACCCAAGTCTAACCCCTTTTCCCCATCAGAACCTGTCTACTTAGCCAACTATTTATTTTTGTCTAAAAAACCCTTGAAGAAAACCCTTTGTGCACCCTCATACCACAAAAAGGCAAAAATTTCATGAAATCTACCTTCCCCACCTTATTCTAAGTTAGGGAGCCAGTATGCACCTTTTTCATAAAAATCCATCAGACCCGCTTATCCTAAGTTTTGCCCTCCATGTCCCTTATGCGAAAATTTCATAAAAAAAAAACCTTTGTTTCTCGCCTTTGCCTAATGTCGTCGGGCATATTTAATTTTTACAAAGAACTTTGATAAAACCGTTGAAAATCATTCATAAACCAAAGGGTCCCGTCGGGCGCACTTGCCGATAAATATTGTTATTCTAAGCCGCCCATTAACGTTATCTGCCGTGCAGCTAGCTGGCCCGATATCCGTCTGATCTACCCCTTTCCTGATCGATGGATTTCTTGGGTTTCGGAGGGGCCCGACGTCCGACAGTTAACCGCCATTGACTTTACCCTCCGTGCATGTTCGCTTCCCGATAGCTGTCAGATCTCCCGCTTCAAATCCAATGGTTGTCATGAATTTTGGAAGGGCCCCGATGTCCAACAGATATCGTCCGATATCTGTCAGACGATGATGTTACGCGGGGCCACGCGTCGCTCCCAAACTCCATCGGAGCCCCTTCTGACAGATTCCTTGCCGTATAGGAGGGGGCCCGATATGAAGACACATGTCCGCTCGCGTCACCATCCCGTTGGCACCTGTGTCAGCGCCACTACCGCGCACCCTGTCCTCCATTCGTCCACCTGGTCGCCACCTCATCGCCCCCGTGGACCGGTCTCAGGCTGCCACGTCACCTGATGACGTCCTGATGACGTCATCCGACCCAGACCCACTTGCTGACGTCACTCAAACAGCATGCCAATAAGTCGAAAAAGCCATATTTTGACGATTTTACGTGTTTTTTATCACTTTTTGTAAAAATCACCTCTGCTCTCTCTGCATGCGCATTACGACGAACAATTCGCCAACCAACTCCAGACCATCCACAGAAGTTCAGAGTGCGTACCAAACTGTTGTTTCGTCCTGAGCAACTGGTTAAATAGGTATTTGCCCGTGAACCTCCCTGCAACCTGGTTTATTCACTGTAAATTGTAAAAAACACCCGACGACGGAAGCTTAAGAATTCACCACAAAACCAAACATACCCAGCTCCCCCTTGAAGCATTAACAGTCAAATTTTACTGGCAGAGCCATTTCGTACTATAATTTTAGTGAAAACCCTTCTCTGTTCGCGGAGTCGTGAAATCATAGCCCATAACCTGCTCCTAAATTATCAAAAAGAGGTCTGCTAAAAACTGTAAAAAGCCTTCTCAGAGAACCTAGCAGTATTCTATTCTACTATAAATCTACCCTGCTGCCCTGCATTCCTCTAAATCCCACTTTCTCAGATAGCACGTTCATCAGTTGTCAAAAAGCATTCAAGCAAACATGGACACTCCCTCCGCATCAGTAGCCCTCAATGTGACTCCCCTGAGTGCCCCACAGAGAGAGCTGGAATGGCAAGATTTGGCAGACCTATATTACCAAATCTCAGAGGACATCCCATCCAAATGCAAGTTCCACATTCACCTGTTAAATGATCTCAGAGCTAAGCACAAAGATGGAACAGATATTCTAGGCATTTGGGAGTCCTCCCTCCTAATCTTCAAGCTGCCTCAGGTCAACCAGTTTCCTGACCTGATTCACTTATGTGATGTCTGCTATGACCCCATGCAGAGGGCTGTGCTCAACCCTGAAGGTGCAGTAGTGTTTTATACAACCCCTGAGGCCATTAGGGAAATGCTCCAGTTCAAAACCTAGAAGAAGTTGGTTCCCTTGTCCCTACTGGACCTGATCAACCAAGGAGCCAAGGTACTGACAGAAGCACAGATCCTAAAGCTGAATCAGTTGTTTATCACAAACTCTGACACAGTGATGCACCCTCCCATTTTTGATGGCTACCTAAATCAACTGGGTCTGGACCTGGCATACATGATGAGCTCAGTTTTGGGATACAAATCAATGGAGTTTATTGAGGAAACTGTATTAGTGATGATGACAATGTTTTCCCCCGGCAAGACCCCCATTTGTTATGATTATGCTACATACATCTCATACAAGATACATGAGCAATTTCTACACTTGTCCAGAGAGAAGGTGTTCAGATACACCTCATACATTTATCATCTCATTCTGTACCACCAACATGAGAAGTTCTCCTTTGAGATCAAGAGAACTGATACAGCAGGCAACCCAAGGTCAGTGGTATACTGGACCTCGGTCTTCCACATCCTCACATACTCTCCATACACATATTCTGGGTTCATAGACTTATTCATCCATCTAGCTATGTCTCTCTTTTTAACCTCACCCCCTCCAAGACTGTATGATGAGATGCAGAGGATTCTGCAGCTATCCAGTGCCTACAGCATAGGGGATTGGTACTTTTACCAACAATTCACTGTGATCAGAATATATGGGTGTGAGCTGCGCCCATACAAATTGTCCAGTTATGTGCCTATGAGACTCTTTGCCTTGGAATATTTCAGGAAATTTGGCAATGCTGATATGGTGCACTTTGCAGGAAGGGGAAAAAAGGCACAGCTTAAAGTGAGAAACCAACTTGGCCACTTTGTCCTAAATAAAAGAGAGGGATGGAAAGAGGCAGACAGGATGCTAGAAGGCCTTGGCCTAAAACAAAGCTTCCGTTGGAAGCCATATGACCCTAACAACTTCATATCCTTGAAAAGGCAGAAATGCAAACTCTCTAGCTATGAGCATGTGAGCTTGCTCCACATCCAAAGACATGCCAACCAACCAAAGTGGAGAAGAAACACACTGGAAGAGCCAGTCACCCAAGAAGAACTAGTTGAAAGAGCTAGGAGGAATTTGTTAAAAATGGCTGACTTGGAATCTCCTTCTCACGTACTTACTCTGCCAAAACCTCAAACAGGAGCAGCTGCTTCATCTTCTACAACACAGCAAGAGGCAGTGCAAACAACAGATCAAGGGCAGAGCAAAGGCAAGGAAAGGGTCATGGAAGAACAACAGGGTCAACAGGATCAACAACAACAACCCCAACAGGAACAGCAGCAAGGAGACCAACAGGGTCAAGAAAAGCAAACAGGAGAGGCCCAAATGGCCACCAAAGAGCAGACAACACCAATGGCACCTACAAGGCAGGATTCTAGGGTTGACTCCTCTGTCCTCCAAACCCCTCAAAGGGAGGACGTTAGCAGAAAAAGAGAAAGGGAGACTCCCCTCACTGAATCACCTGAGAAGAGACAAAGGTTAAATCCCTTCTCAGAAGAGGAAATGCCAAGCATGGAGGCTTCTGCCAGCTCCTTGCAACAGGAGCAAGACAGGGCACCATTGGGAGAAGTGAGCTCCTCAGCTCAACAAAAGGGAGCAAGAACAAGCATCAAACAGCAGTTTAAGGATGCAAAGAGAAGGAGTGAACCACTGAAGATTCAGCTCTACAATCACCTGTTGAACATGGCTCCCTCAAACCAACAAAGGCTCATGTCTGCATTTGATGTGAAAGAGGGAAAGATGACCATGAGCCACTTCACTCTAACAGTGCAGCAACCACAAACAGTTGCAGACTATATCAGGACCAATCTGGAGGTCCTGTCAAAAGACATCCACCCAATGGATCAAATTGAGCTCCAGAAACAGACGGGTGAGATGGTCTATGCCACCCTGGCTGATAAGACCTTAGACAACTATAGGCTGCAAAATAGGCTGAACAATACTGCAGCACAACTTGAGTTGGAAAAGGCTTCTTCTCAAGCTAAAGATAACAGGATCAAGGCCTTAGAGGAAATAATAATAGAGTTTGGGCATGACCCCAATGATGTTAAGGCTGTACAACAAGTCCTCAAGCTGAGGGATGCTGATATGGCAGCAATAAAGAAGAAATTGAAAATATCAGCAACTCTCCACCCACAAACGGATTAGGTTGCGCAGCAGAGGCAAGAAAAGGATGCAGCTTCCTTACTAATGACATTATACAAGGAGCTCATCCAAACACAAGAAAAGCTGTAAGAATCAGAAGCCACATTGGAAGCAGCATTGCAGCAGAAGGAGGCAGGGAAAACCTCACAGCCACCTCCAGGAACAATAAACCTTGAGGAAACCCCTCAAGACACTGCCCCTCCCAGCCAACAAGTGCCAAAAGAAGCTCCAACTACCACAACACCAACCACCTCAGCACCAACAACAGAGCAGGTTGAAAGCCTGGACATGCAAAAGCTGAGGAAATAAATACAGGTACTGGAGTCCCAGATGTCTGAGCTAAGCCAAGCCCAGGACAGCCTGGAAAAAATAAATGAAAAATATGAAAAATCAAAGCAAAATGTGGCTGAGAGGGAAAGGGAGGTAAAAGCCCTGAAGAAGAGGATTGCTGAGCTAGAAAAAGAGCTCACGTTAGATAAAGTCACATCAGAGCTCAAAAGGGTCATCTGGACCACCATTGGCCAGTCAATAACAAACCAGTGGGAATATATTGAGGCCATATATGAGCAAGTGGCACTCATTGGCATAGCACGAAAAGAAATGCAGAGGGCAAGGGAATCTCTAGGCAACATGCCTGAGATTGCCCCTAAGATGATAGAAGTGCTGAACTACAAAACAAGTTCCCAGCTGGTAAGAATGGGGATTGGAAACAGGACAGAGACTGTCTCCCTAATCAGAAGAGTCTGAACAATGAGAAACCTGATTCAGACCCTGGACAAAAGAATCTAGGATATGCAAGCTGATATCAATAAATTTCAGAACAGGTTTATGGCCTTGCAGGACAGGGGGCTCCCCAGCCTATTGGATCCTTCAGGAAAATTACTCTCCCATGAGAAATATGTCAAGAGAGTAAGCAATTTTGCAGCAACACAGATTGCGGAGGCACCTAGTACATCTGAAGAAGCAGGCCCAGTAACAGGGAAAATTCTTTTTGATAGAGTAGATAATTTATTTTTTATTAGAAATGAAATTGCACATTTATTTGATGAGCCCCCTGACTTTTATAAGTATACAGAGGCTGATGAGACCATGGGGTCAATTTTGAAACATCAGTTGCCTTCATCAGATACATGGGAGGAATTGATATGATTACTGTTGAACCAAAGTCAGTAATCGCGATTTTTTCTTCAGCAAACAGTTTGAATCTCATACACAGCAGGACAAAGAAATGTCAGCAGGTATGAAGACAGAGGCTGAGCCAACTCAGCACAGGTACTCGGCCACAATAGCAGCATCAACAGTCACAGGTGATAGGGCCAAGAGGACACAGGAAATAAAAGCTGAACAGACACGTCATTCAGCAGTTATGTCAAAGCCTCTCAACCGACTCCATGAGCCCCAAAGGTCAAAAAATTGCTTTGACATGAGTTAAGAGCCTTTATAACTCATTTAGGATTGTAATAACTTCTCATCTGCAAGCCCTGTACGAGTGAAGGAAGATATTTTCCCTCTCAGATGACTCAATGCCTGAGATATTTTGTAATAGACTTCTATATATTTTCCCTCGCATTTTTTAACAGGGGTTGGACTTCGGATGTAAGAAATCTCTTGATATCTATTTTGTTACCCTTCTATTGTAAATGTTCAGACAACTAATACAAAGGATGATGGGATTTCCCAAAGCATTGTGTCTCTTGATGTCTTGCTGGTGTATGGTTGAAAGTTGCAGGATTCCTGTGTATTCCATGGCTCAATAAGTTTTCTTGTTACTCTCTGTTATATATATGTTTGTTATACTTTCATATATCTTTCATGTTTTCATGTACTCAATATTTAAATAGCAAGGAAAAAGAATAGTCTCAGGACTTAATCATTGATTACCCTGAGCTCAATCTAAGCTATTTCGTATGTTTTCTTCAGTTATGGTAACGAAAGAGTAATCCTTAAATGCTACCTTTCACACTATATCATCACAGTAATCTATTTTTTCAGGAATTCAAGTAATTGCTCCTAAGTAATAGACCTCTTTCCGACTACCTAGCTCAGTGAAGAATTCTTAAATGCTCTTTGCTAGTTGTTTCTCATTTCACCCTCACAATTTACAGTTTGTTTTATGAAATACATACAGGCCCTGTAATTCCAGCAGCACTCAAGCCTGGATCTCAAGGAAACAACAACTACAGACCCCATTTCCCAATGGATTAGTTTCACCTGCAGAGAACACTCTAAAACTATGAGAATCATCCTCCCAACCAAACATAAAAAACAATCAAACATTTACCCCATAACTAGCCTAAAAACTCCGCTAGAACGGTGACAAACCTTACAGAGAGAGCTCTTTCTGATTACAACTGGGCTAGAATCTGTAGTCCAAAGATTGGTTAGTAGTTACCCCAGCCGTATTCCCTTGGGAGTCAAAGGGAACAACCTGGGTGTTAACACAAAACACACAAAAGGTAGACATAGAAACTTTGTATTTGGAACCAAATCAATTTGTATGGTATCCTTGGATTTTCTCTTATAAACAAATTGTCACTTGGGCTATTTTTACAGATGAAATGGTAGCACATTATGAGGATACAAAAAGCAACACCTTTTTCAGCTAATTGATAAATCTCAAACAAATGGGTTCAATTATGGAGCATATTGATGACTTCCAAAAATTGAATATAAGGGTAAAACATATTCGAGAGGATCATAGGATTGATGTGTTCATATGGACTTTAAAAGATAACATCCAACATGAGGTTTGCCTTCGGGAACTAGATTCATTGGAGAAGGCATTTAGGTTGGCAAGAAAAATGGAAAGAAAAATTATGGAAAAAGGGAAGCCTACCACTCATAATCATAAATATGAAAGTGTTGCTTCCCCTAGCCATCCACAACCTACAATTTTGACACCAAAACAATTGGAAGAAAAAAGAGGAAAGGGGATTTGTTACAGTTGTGAAAGAAAATACAATAAAGGTCATAAGTGTGCCAAGAAGAAATTATTTTGCATACATTGTGAAGAGCGTTAGCCTCCTGCTCATAGCAGGTATTCATCTTTCATGATTGACATTTTTACATGCCAAATATGTCATGCTTTGCAGGCTGCAATGTTCCATATTTGTTACTGAGGCAAAAGCAGTGTCCATGAGAGTCTACTAGCCTAAGTGCCTCTCCTGTATTACAATTTTGATGAGTTATTCCATTTTTGAATAATTTTTAGATAAATGGAGGTCCAAATAGCTTAATCTTGGTCTCCCTAGGTTTCAATTTCTTGTTGTAGAATATAGAGAATCATTATCTGTCCAAACAGCTTAATCTTGGCAGATTCTTAGATAGGTAGAGAAGCAAGGGTGCTCAACAGCTTAATCTGAGCCCTTGGAAGAAATAAGTATAGATGTAGCTAGGAGGACAGTAAAAAAAGAAAAAGTTGAAAAGCTGGGTTTGCTAGTTCAAGTGCACCCAAAACAAAAGAAGAAAAAATGTTAAGTGTATTAGGCTGGGTAGGTAGTTTGAGGTTGCATAAGCAGATTGGTAATCAATTGTGGTCTTGTCAAGAAATACTTATATCACTTATGGCATTGGCACCATGGCAGTTGTTTGGTGGTACAACAAGGAAGCATGACTAATTTCCCCTTCTCATTTCCTCAAAAATCATTCACTAACATCCCCTCAAGGACCTTGGGATCTGCCCAACCAGTCTTGTTTTCACTCCATTCTTGTTAAAAACAAAGTTGACATCTGAGTTGACTTAGTGAAAAGAAACCACATTTCTTGTGTAAAAATAATCTTTACATAATCCATTCATTTCCCTATGATTAAGTTTCCATTCTATAAACTTAGCATGCATCCCCTCCTTTGCATTCCAAAGACCTCATATTAACATCTAACTGTATTATCTACCTCCCTAAATCATTTCCTGTTGGGTCCCTATAATACTAGTGATTACCCCATTACTATGGTAGTTGTACCCCTTATTTATATTGTTGTGCCCCTATTTCCCCCATATTGTTATTTCTGTGCCCCATAGAATCCCTCTATTGTT
>APFE030539748.1:6263-48473 GCA_000404065.3 Pinus taeda | reverse complement strand
GGACAAGTCCCCCCCACGGCCCCCCGCGTGGAGGGGTGTACAAAACTTCCTGGGGTATACATCCAGCTGAAACAAAGACCTCTGAACAATCATGCTCCACACACAACAAATAGCATTGATTTTTGCTATAGGAGAGGGAAACTCAAAGGTACCCATCAACGAGGAATACATTCCTACTCCTAGATTCTTAGTAGGCGGATGAGGGTTATCCACTAAAGGAATAGTGGAGTCAGAAGTTGCTTGAGGATCAACTGGAGAATAGTCTAATTGATCCACCTTTACGATTTTCCCCTCGTGAGGAAAGCAAATGACACAAAATAGAGTCGACACAACGGCGTCCATTTCGTATACCCAGTTTCTTCCTAGGAGGAGATTATAATCTAGTTTTGCATCGACGACTTCCACTTCAATATTAACGACCTTCCCCCCAACACATATAGGAAAGGCCGGGATAATCCCATGCGGTTTATGAGAATGGCCATCGAATGCAGTCAAGACGGTAGGTGAAGGAACGGTCCAAGGTGATCCGATAGCCTTCCAACATGACATCGACATAACGCATGTGGAAGCCCCCTTATCAATAACGGTTTGAAAAATATTGATTTTCTTGTATGTAGACTTTACCTAAAAAGCCATGTGATGAGGGAGTCGCTTTTTGAAATTTAACATGTCAAAGTGAGCACTAAATAATTAGCCGGATCTACTGCCCCAATTGCGGAAAGTAAAGCACTTCTCTGAGCCAGACATGATTGGAGAACCTCTAAAGCGGACATAGCGCACGGACTCTGAGCCAGATCCTCCACAATGGAGTAATTCTGGGCAGCCCTAGCATTAGGATTAATCGTCGCGCGTTTAGCGGAACCTTTCGGTATCCGTGGTATAGTCTCAATAGGGGGTCGCTCGATATGAAGGTCAATACTTCTGGGAACAGCCTTATCCTTGGCAGTTTCAGCTTCACCGTAATCACGTGACCGAGTAGTCACATGGACATTAGAACCCATCATGAAAACATTCGAAGATTTTTCCCCTTCCTGGTTTCCCCCTGCGGAGGTTCCAGGGTTTGAACTCGCGCCAGCAAGAAGTTGCTGCCCTTGGGGAAAAGGGTTAGTTAACACAGCTTGGGAATTAGAAGTCCCTTGCTGCCCTAACAAGCGCTGAGCGTCTTCAATCTTAGGGCAAAGATGAGTTAAATGGTCTCCACCGCATAGCTTGCATGGAAACTTAACCTTCTTTTTCGACTCATTTCTACCCCCACCAGCATTATTGCCGGATTTGTTTGCATCAGGCTTCCCATCCTGATTATTTTTCTTACCTCGTCCTTTCTTTTTCCCATTGGAATTTTGACTTCCTTTGCAATTATCTGATTGGACGACATTAATTGAAGAAGTTTGGGAAGCGGAAGGATTAGACGACGTGACTTGGTTGTTAGAAGCAGTTTGTAAAGACAACTGCTGCAATTGATTCAACAAGTTCCCCGTATTTGTGTCTACTGACCCAACAATGCCATCTGCGTGGGGACCTGGCTTCGGCTTAGTTACATCGACCTTAGATCCAGAAGCATCTGGCAAGTACTTTGATAGGATCCCAGACTGAGAGTAGATCAGTTCTAATTGCTGGGCCCTAAAGATGGCTTGCTCCTCAGAAAAGACCCCTGACATGCAGACATCCGTGGAGATCTCAGGTACCAAAGACTTCAAGAACCACTCGAGATGGTATTCCGGAGGGATTTCGGCTTTAATAAGCCTCTTTCTCCGTCTCCATTCCTGTATGTGATCAGAAATGTGTTTTGCCCTATCCTGACGAAAGGTAGCCAACAGTTCAGTTCCGGCATCATACCGGATGGGCAACTGAAAATGGTTCAAGAAAATGTTGGCTAAGTCGGCGAATGATGAAAATCTGCCCCCAGGAAACTCTATATACCACTTAGCTGCGTTACCAGTTAAGGTGCGTTGAAATAGTCTCAACCTAACCGAATCATCGATCAGGGAGTTCGATGAGCACCATAAGTGAAACGTGGTTACGTGGTCACCCGGGTCCTCACCACTTTTCCCTTCGAATTTTGGAATATCCGAAGGGAGTTTAGTTGGAACCGAAGGCCAGGCTGGATTGTAGTTGATTGGGTCATTAGTTATCTTAGTGAGGTCTAGCAAGTTTAACGTTGCCAGAAACGGAAGTCTAAGCGGGGCTTGGGGATTCCACCCTTACTAGGTGGCGGTCCCGAAGCTCTGAAAAGATTGGCCTGGATTTTGGGAGGCGCCAGGCTGCCCGAAGTATCCTGTAGAACCCGCTGAGCCAAAAGGGAGACCTTGTGACCCAGCAAATCTCGGAGTTTGACCAACTCTGGCGGTATATCCACTAAACCCTGCTAAGTTTCCTCCAAAAGGACTGTAAGGAGTTGACAACCCCTGATATGGATTCCAAGACGAAGCTAGGGGAGGAATGCTTTGGAATGAACTAACCGTGGTATATGGTCTGTTCCCATATTGGCTGTAGAATGGATTCCCAGTTCCGGCACTACTAAGCCCACGGTTATTCCAACCTTGGAAAGGATTGTTGCTTTGTCCTACTGAAGAAAAAGGCATAGATCCTACCGTAGGGTTGGAATGTGGTATATGACCACTTCCAAACGGAAAACCTTCGAATGAAGCCGATGCACTCATGGTGGACATGGCGGCTCCGAATGGAGCTGAAGGAATGCCCAATGATTGGGCGCCAAATGGGAAGTACCCAGAACCGAAAGCATTTATTTGGGAACTTCCACTCGTAGATGGAATGGAAGTAGACCCAACAACAGATGTGCTAGTAAAAGATCCTAATGATGAGATGGAGGGGATGGAAATAGTTCCACCTCCTTGCACAGATATGGGAGTCTATGCAGTCGTAGCACTAGTAGAAGCCATGCTTCCTGTAGTGGTCATCGAAGGTAAGCGCGTAGCGTAACCTGGACTTGCTGGTCTTTGCGACGGAGTACCAACGTATTGCAATATGTGTGGATAACTTGATGGTAGGGGTGAATTCGGAGCCGCTAACGACTCTGAAAGTTCTTCTACCTCAATACTATCTTCCGCTTGTAAGGGAACTTGAGAAGGAACTGGTTGGTTCCTTTCTTGTTCTACAGAAGTACTAGGCGTTGCTTCAATACTATTGCCCCCGAGGGGAGGATCAATCCCCGATGCGTCAATTGGAGTGGGATGGAACCCATCGGTATTATTACGTCTGCGCCTTCTCGGAGAAGGCTCTACACTTAGTGGCGAGAGACCACGAAGTCTACGAGACCGTCTAGGAGATCGGTCAGCCACTTTGAATTCTTTGTTTAAAATCTAACTAAAGACTCAAAAAATTTAAAGCTAGGCCAACTAAGAGCACAAAGCACCCACTAAAAAGTCCCTAAAGATACAACCAGTCAAAATAACTTCCAAGTATTTCCGCTCCGGGTGATTAGGACTGGACACCAAAATACGAGAAAGTGGAAAATAACGGGCCTTCCGAAGATAGTCTGGGATGATGAGGGCCCAGGCCTATCAGCGAAGGTATCAGAGGAAGTTACGCTGACCTCCTAACAATAGTCTGTGCCGGTGCAAGCCCCCAAGATTCGCAAGGGTGCCCTCCAGTAGTGCTGTTGAGAGTGATAAAACGTCGACCTCAGGTGCCACGGGATTCCCCTCCGCAGCCACCTATGTAGTTCCCTAGGAGTGGCAACTAAGGACACCAACTCATCACAAAAGCAAAGAGGAACAGTCATGAGGTAAGTTCGGACAAGTAGGAGAGGGGGTATCTCTCTTCCCTGTCTTCACAGACCCTCGTGCTTGACTCCCAGATCCGGAGCTTTCCTGGTCTTCCTAACGCTATTGGATTTTCTCTCGTTAATCAGACTCCTATGTTTTGATGTTTAATATGGCCTTGGAGAGTTAACTCTCCACTCGCCTAATCCAAGGCCCTAAAATCCTAAAACTTGTTTGTGTATTTAACTTAAAAGAAAATAGTTCTAGTTGATTTTAGTTAGTGCTTGATTTTAAGGGCTGTTCTTTAAGTCAAAGGATGATGGAAGTGAAACTAGTGGTGTTTTTTGACACAAAAGAAATTAATAAAACCTAACTATATGCATGTGCACTTTGTCATTGTTTTTCGATGAAGAGTGATTTCTACGGGGTTCAAAAGGAAACTTCTAATGAAACAAAGTTTTCTTTATTTTTCTTTTCATTCACACTTCACACTCAAAAGTTAACAAAACTATTTATGCTTAAAGAGATGGAAATCTATCCTAATGCAAGAACTAAATGCTTGATGCAAGATTGAAAACTACTCTAAAACAAGAAATGAAAGTTTCTTTGCTTATCAAATTTTCTTTTGCCACTTACAACATCTAGATAGAATATGAGATGCTACCATTCATTTCGTCTAAATGCTAAAAACAAAACTCAAGATAAACATAAAGAACTTTCACTCACCGAAAGGAAACCAAATGAAAAGCAAGTTCAAGAAAGCAAAACAAAAACTTTTCAAACATTTCTCTTCAAAGTAGCAACAAGAAAGTATTTTCAAAAATTCTCTCAACAAAAACTGAAACTTTGCGATTGAAACAATAAGCAAGAAACACTTTTGCAAGTCTACACCCTACAAAGAATGAAAACTCAACAAAAACAAATGTGTTTAAAAGGGCTTTTTAACAATCGAAGGCAGCAAGGAAAGCTTTGGTAACAAAGACCAAAAAGTTCAAAAAGACAATTTCAAGAAAGTATCAAATGACAACTTTGATGAAACAAATAAGTAGATGGTCATAAAAAGCGATTTTGTTAAGCAAATAAAAAGTCACCAAAAAGCAAAGTTGAACACAAAGATTGATAACAATCTTTCTGCTCTGATAACTCAGAGTAGCCAAGATCCCAATCAAGAAATCTTGCGTTCTTTTAGCAAAAAGGTGATGACGCTTGCAAACACAAAACAAGACCAATACTCCTTATAATCAGAGAGAAATCGGAGTAGGAGGCTTGTTGTAACATAGACAACTGATACTGGCAAAAATGATTGTTTCAAACTGACTCAAAACACCAGACAAACTTCAGAGACACAAAAATCTATAAATCCTGAAAGTTGCAAGATATACGCGACTGTACTTAGTGCAGACTGCGTGTATACGCGACTGTTCCTGAGGAAACCTGCGTATACGTGGGTTTACTTCAGACAAAAAGCGTTTATACGCTTCTGTAACTAAGGAAAACAGCGTATATATAATATTTCAAGAAAAATAAAAAAACAAACTGAAGAAACTGGCAAAATTCGGAAGTCAAGAACAGACCAGACAGTAACATTAAACCAATAAGCAACTGAGCCCTGATAGGCTTGACAAACACCCAAACTAGGAACAACAAGAGTGTTGTCCCCAGCGGAGTCGCCAATTCTGTTGAGGGATTTAATCCCTTAGGGCTTTTGGGTAGAACCCTAGCAGACTAAAAGTTGTCTAAACAAAGAAACATGCATACACACAGCCATTATGCTAGCAAAAGCTAATTCTAAAGTAAGAAGGACGTACCTTAGGTCCTACGTTCGAGTAGTTCCTCAAGGGTCCAAACCCTTCTTCACGTCCCTTTCGCTCCTTTGCCCTGCAAAACCAACAATTCCAAAGAATGCAACAGTATATGGACAAAGATTTATACAAAAATCATCTTTATGTTATAAAAGAAGGAGTTAGTTATAAACTTTAGACAACCATTCATACATGAAATTCAAACATGAACATCATAAACATAAAGGAGAAGCATATCAGGAATCAAGACGTGTTTCATTGTTATAGACAAATAGAAAGTACAAAAGGAGTAATATCACCTGAGTAACCGTTCGCAGGCTCCAAGCACAACTTCCTTCCGGATCCATCCCGCTTCAAGCCTCTAGCATATCTCCTTCCAAGACTCACTCCATGATGTCATAACTAAGGGATGAACATCAAATCACAAGAAAACAAGGGTTTCCTGTACAAATGGGGGAAGTGCAGAGGGCACAAGGGTCTTCAGACCTGGTCAGGGGAAAATATCAGTATAATAACCTTTCTCTCTCTTCTCTCCTCCTTTAGGCCTTCTCTTTGATGTCTTTTTATACCAATTCCAAAGTAGTTTTTTAGTTAGGAATTGGTTGGGAACAGTTGGGGCCACGGGCACTAACAGGTTGTCAGCAGGTAAAACCCGTGATCTCCGCCCGAAAATAAGGAGTTTTATATTTTTTTAAGTGTTTTAATACATATACGCGGGTTGGGTATATATGGACCCGCATATACACACGTTTAACTCAGGGCAATGTCGCGTACAGGGAATAAAACACTGTTTTTTAGATTTGGGACTAGGTCTGGAAGGAGGGGTTGCCTTAGGCCATGAGTGCAGCATCACAAACCATAATAGTGAGATTTGGAGCTATAACAGTCTTCGGTAGGGGTGTTGATGTATGAAATATGGTGAGACTCGTGACTCAATAAATCATGCAAAAATAATGCTCTGATTTTTTTTTCAATTTGATGTCTACATGCTATATTCACATATTCATAGTTTCGTCTGTGCATCTATAGTCTTTCAACACATGCATAACCAAAAGATTCTTTTCCAATATTTCCTAACAACTACTTGAAACCAAAATGAAGAAACTCACAACTATTTAAACAAAAGGATGAATACAAATTGTCAGTCTTTCTTTCAGAAAAAATGTTTTTAAGAGAGAAAAACAAAAACTTTTTTCGTAAAAATAAATTTCTAGGACACCAATTTTTCTGACATAATAGAGTTACAAATCTTATTTCAGCCCATGAGAATATTTTCCATCCCTTTTGGTGCAAAGATACTACTGAAAATCAAGGCAATGGGAGACTAATGCTCTATAACAGTGGCTACAAAGAGTTAGTAGGCCCACTAACGCTACCAGTACATAGGCATAGTGCTTTATAAAGCTCTATGTAGGCTGCTAACCTACGTTAGTGTGGGAAATCTATCAAAAAGAGGGTTTCCAAGATCAGTTTCTGAGATGAATGTATACTAGTAGGATGCAACAAGATATTTGGTGGATCAGAAAAAGGATTGTTGAAGAATAGGAAGAGAGAATAGATAAGAGTCTGGGTAAACTAGGAACTAGATGTATAGTCCCCATCGGAGTCGCCAATTCTGCTACAGGGTAAAATGCACAGTGTATGGAGAATGAAAACTACCCTCAAAGGCCTTCCCGGGACCTTTGACAGACTGTAAGATTATCTGCAGATGCTACCAAGTTATGCACATGTTCATCTATCAATACCAATTAACAAAGTATGGAAAGAGGATTACCTCAAGTATCCTTCTAGATTTGTTTGGAGATCTCAATGTAGCCAAGAAGAACTCCTTCAAAGCCGGCTCCAAACATATTCCTGCACAAAGGAAAGGCAAACACAATCACTGCATACAAGCTTGAAAAGAAATATATCAATGCATAATGAACATCTATTTGCATACAACTAAACTACTCATCTAAACAAGTATCGAATGAACAACTTAATGAATAAGGTTACTGAAACCATGGAGTAGGGAACACAACTGCAGTTCTGTATCAATAATGGAAGAGTGATTACAACCATCTGTTGTATTAGTCTTCCTTTTCCCCTTCCGCTTCTCTCTCTCTCTCTCTCTCTCTCTCTTCTAGCTCACTTCTTCAAGTATGTGACTGTTCACAACAACTTAGTAGGCTATCCTTTCAAATGCTCTGACCCCTTTCACAATGGCCTCCCACTGCTTATATAGCAATTAGTTTAGGGTTGCCAAGTTCCTCATAGCATTCACTAGGGAAAAAGCAATGAACTTGCCTTGTTGTTAAGCTCTTTCCCATTTGCCTCCTTTTCTCAGATTAGAATTTCTCCAAATAGCTAATTTTTGGATGTTTCCTTGCTTTTCTTGAGTAAATTTAGGGACAAATATCTAGATATTTGTGAGTCCATTCATTGGTTTGACCCACTGAACTTCCCTTAGTTTCACTAACGCTGCCCTTGGTCTAACAACTTGAGTTAGTAGGGTCACTAACACACCTTTAGGCTTGGTAACAAGCTTTATAAAGCAGGTTTTCAGTGTGCGACCAGTGTTAGTGTGGAATCAAGGCCTGCAATTGTGGTCTTTGCTTTAGCCATCATGTCTTTCACCTCTGAGTTGATGAGGAGGTCATTTTTTTGTATAACAGTATGATCCCTTGGATTTCATCTGCAACAGAAGATAGAAAAACAAGATGGCTTCCTACATTCATCACCGTATCCCTGAAATAGAAAAGTATGCAAATCAATTGGAATGGGTGGAGAATACTTTAGTGGATAGGGATAGCACTGAAGTTTCTATTGAAAACACTCTAATTGATCTAGAGAAACAAATTTATGAGGTTCTTTCTTGCACGTGCTAGTAGGATCTTAGGTCCAAGAAGAATCACAATCCCAAGAAGAATCATAGGTACAACAAGAATCAGAAGTATTAGAAGCACTAAAAGAACCAGAACAATAAGAAAAAATAGACATGCTAGAGGCCACCATGAGAAACCCCCTAGTATTACAAAATCCTCTAAATGAGGAGAAAAACCTCAAGAGAAATAGGGAAGGGGCCACTACCTCAAGGAGAGAAACATCACAGGCCTATGCAGAGATAAGCCAAGCTAAGAGACAAAGAATAAATCTTGCCCCTGAGTAGGAATATACAGAAGAGACAACTAATGTTAAAAGCACTGAAAGAGAAGGGAGTAGGCAAGCCACTCCCTTTGGAGGCATCCTAGAACCATTCACATCACATACCCAGATACTGGAAAGAGAACAGAGTGTGGAGGTATCCTCTTTCAAGATGTTATCAGACAAGGACTAGGACATCAAAGAAAGGTAGAAATAGATAAAGGCTAGGAATGACAAGCTGAAAGCCAAACCTTATGCACAGTACCTAAAAATGACCCCTACCAATCAAACAAGGCTCATGTCAGCCTATGATGTAAAAGAGGGGAAATGCAGATGACATTCATGAAGCCCACTACTTAGCAACCAAGAATAGTAACAGACTTCAAAAATATAGACTTCAAAGTACTGGCAAAGGAAATTCATCCTATTGACTAGATTGAGCTGCACAAGCAGACATGGGAGATGATTTACTCCACCTTGACAGGGAAAGCCATCGCTGCCCACTAATAGCAAAACTCCTTAAATAAGATATCATCACAGTTCTAGTTAGAGAAGGCCTCCTCATAGGCCAAAGATACCAGAATCAAGTCCTTAGAGGACTTATTCATTGTGTTGGGACATGATCCCAAGGATGTAAAAGCCACTAAAAAATTAATAAAGAAAAGAATGATGATATAGATGCTCTGAGGAAATAGCTCAAGATTCCCCAGTTGCATCACCCACAAACAACAAAAGTTTTGGAGGCATAAAAAGGACATGAGGAGCTCATGGACTTGGTCCTAAAGCTAAATGACCAACTAAAAGAGACATATAAAGAGTTGGACATTTTGATTCAGTCCAAACTAAGTGACCTGGAAACAACTTCCACAACTTCCATTCCCACAGTGACAACAGTTCCTTCTACATTGGCAGCATCATTGGCACCAACAGCTCCACCTGCCACAACACTGCCAATCACAACTGAATCAACAACAACATGCACACCAACAAAGAAAATAGTAGAGCTAGTAAAATCCATGGAGGACATGTCAATCTAGGCAATAGAGCTCAAAAGGCTAAAGGAGAAAGTGGCAAGCTTATAAACTGACTGTAAGCTTGCTCACATTCAGCAGAGAGAATAAACATAGAAAGTCCTAAGAATGGGTGAGAAAATCAAAGTCCTAGAAAAATATTTGACATTGAAAAAGCCACTAGGATAGACCAAAGAAATGCTCTGGGCCAATATCATTGGCTTTGTCAATGATATTTGGCCATCAATTCAAGTTATATTTGAGAAAACTGAATTGGTGGAGATAGCCACTGAGGCTATCCAGAAAGTAAGAGAGGAATTAGGAGATCAACCAGAGGATGCTAATTAACTCATTGACTTCCTAAACAGTAAGAAAAGACATGAGCTTAATGAGCTTGGTGTAGAGGATAGGGCCGAAGCCATCCTAGAGGTTAAAAAGGTTCTTTCCAAAAGAAACCTTATGCTCAATTTAGAAGAAAAGTGCCACAACATGCAAGTGGGCATTAACAGGTTCATGGCCAAATTTCCAATTTTGAGGGACAAAGGCCTTCCCAATACTATGTCATCCATGATAAACTCATGACCCAATTGGACTACACTGACAGACTTAGGAAATTGGCTAAGGAACAAGCCAATACTTCAGGTATAAAAGCCCTGCCAACTAGAAAAGTATTGTATTATACTTTGAAAAATCTATTTTTCCTAGAACATGAGGTGAAACATCTGTTTGTCACCAAGCCCAATTTTGCTAAATACATAGAGGTAGATGAAATATACAGAAGAATATTGAAAGTTAAGTTACCTGAGGATGAAAGGTGGGAAAAAATGACAGATTTACTTTGAAAAGTTTTACAGCAGAAAGTTACCATAGTAAATTTAAAGGCAACTAGATGAAATAGGGTTAAAGAGTAGCTGAGTCAAAGAGTATCAGTGAAATATCAAAGTGAAGATGATTCCAGCGTACAAATATTAGCCAGCTTAAAGGAATCCAACTCAACTGCAACAACCAACACTACCACAATAAAAGCGACAACATGATGCAGTTTTCCATCTGTCTCTATCTTCATGCTTGAAGATATTCTATTTCCTAGATTAAATCTCAAATGGTTATGAGATATTTTGCAAATATTTTTTGTATAAATACTTCACATTTCGAATTATTTAGGGTGGATTCCAAGACATTTCTATAGACTTTTTCTCTCAATTCTAAGTTCTATTGTATCAATGACTAGATTGGCTTGTTGGATCAAGGAATAAAGCTCAGATATTTTACAGGATTCTTGTGTAAAGCGATATACAAATAATTATTCTCTCATGTTTACTGTTATTTCTCTTATGTGTTTCCATAATCTTGTTTGTTTGTATAAAATCTAAATGTATGATATGGAATGATATTTCAGAAATTGCTTTAATGCACTCTGCCTTGACTGTTTTACATTCTGAATGTTTTCTGCTAAACTATCTTAGTTAGGAAATTCTTAACTTCTCCCTAGCTTCCATAGTTTCTTCCCCTGGTCTATAACAAAGGATTCTTAATTCCCCTTTGTTCATGATCACCTTCTTTCCTTCATTTTGATCCCGGTCCAAGGATTATTCATTGCACTTTCACCCTGGTTAGAACCATCTCATCCATTAGACCTGAAGATTGGCCTTTTGCTTTGCTAGCTGCCCTATGAATATTCCATTTAACGATCTGGTCCAATTATGCTATCCATTGGTTGAATCCATAGCCTAATGGTTTGAATACCTAGTTTTATCCATTCGTTCCAAGAATTCCACCACCCAACCTTCACTCTAAAATCAAAATCCTCATGAACACTAAGAACTAGCCTAAAATCTAATAAAAGAAAAGCTAAATCATAAAGAGAGAGCCCTCTCTGGACTTAGGTTGGCTAGAAATTGAGCCTAAAAGATTGGTTTGTGTATAAACTCCCACTGTAGATCAACAGATTATGCAATAGACTAAAAAAAAATACAAGATCTACTTCTACATCAAACTTTTCGAAGCTTAATCGAATTGAGCAAGATTAATGAGAGAACATATAACTGAGAATGAGAAATCAATCACACATAACATAGAAGAAATAACCCTGGGAAAGCCTTAGCCTAAAACCCCAATCTCTGTATTATCATACAAGTGGAAATCTTGTTCAAGTTACAAAAAGAATCAACCCTCAAGCTATCCTACTCTCTTTGCAATTAAACAATACTACTCATAGATAGTCAAAGTCTCTCACAACCTTCTCCTCTACCCTCCAAGCCTCCTATTTCCTTGCACAGTTTTTCTTGGGGTCTAGTGCTTCCACTTGTGTGAATTCCCACCTTACACTGCTCACTTGGCTCAGAAATAACTGCACAAACCTGAAGGAGATCATTCCTTTTCCATGGATGAGTTTCCTATATAGGAAAAATCCTCCAACTGATAGTACACTATCCCTTCCTTTGATCTCAATTGGGTCTCTGGTTGAATTGACATGCATGAGTTATTTATGAGAGAATATTCAGTTATCTGGAGAGCAGTAGTTACATGCATTCAAGCATTAACTTACTGAACTCACAATTAATTCAACAAACTGTTTGAATTAATCAAACTAGACTTGATTTAGTTAACTGAGCCAACTAATTACAACTCAAATTACAACTCATCCTTATCTATTTAACTGAGGGATAAATTCCACAATCAATGGAGAAATTGTTGCATGTCTTCACATAGACTTCATGTTTGATTTTCTACAACTAATTAACTCAAGATTAATTAATTAATTATTTTACAAACCACTGCTAAGTTCAAATTCGAATTTTACTTCTTAATTTTAGTTTAGGGACTAACTAAAATTGGAATCCATCCCGAAATGCTATTTATAGCAATGCTATTTTTAGCACTTCCATTTTTCATTCCTTGTTGCTATGTCCAACATTGGTACTTGAACTGCTATTTATAACAATGCTATTTTTAGCATTTCTATGTTTAGCATTTCTTGTTGCTATTTTCAATAGCTTGTGGTTATCTCGGATGATTCCTTCTTTTTATAGCTTATAGGGAAAACTTCTGAGTGACAACAGAGTGCTCCTTTATTGCGCAACCTTGCTATCAGTGTGGGACAGTCCTTTGTCTCATGATCAAACAACGTACAACACAAGCATGATGGCCGCGTTGGATTCGTACAACCGTGGGCATAATGCCCTAGCCCTTCACAATTGCAACATATCAGCTATCCATGACCTCTTCCTAGTCCCCCTCCACCTCGGCCTCGTCCACGCCCCTGAAATCTAGTGCGTGCCATTCCTTTATTTTGATCGAGGGGCTGTGTCGGCCTGAACTCTGTAGGTAGGTGTTCGATCTATTAACATCTCATAAATTCTACAGGTGCACTCATCATGTCCTATTGACCTATAGAAATTACAGAACAATTGCTGTGAATTCTGCGTATAATTCTGTAATAGATGGTAGTTATCTATAGCATGATTTCCTCCTATCTGACAAATCATGCACCACAATGCAGGCGCCGTGCTTGGTCTTGCTTGTGCCTCTGATCTTATTGGCATTGGCCCTCCTCAGGTAAGGTAGATCACGAACACCGGGCAGTGGTCCTTGTCATGCCCATGACCATTGCATTTTACGAACCATATCTCATTGAGCATCTTTGGGCGGGTTGTCCTATCTTGTTTAAAACTCTGCATCTCTAGGCACAAGTTTTTCAACTGCACGTGAATCTACTGAACTCCGAGGTTTGGATCTTGTATCAGGGTATCATGCAATCTCATCGCAACCTCCAAGGCCTTGGCCTAAGTGCTTAGCCTCTATTGCGACAATGCATTCCGTATATGCAGTGTTAATGATGCTACAAACCATTCACAATGTTTTCCATTTGTCAACGTCATGTTCACTTCGCGAATGGTGCAATTCAGTATTTGATCCAACTCCCATGGGGTCTTGCCTGGTAGCATTGTGATTTCCTTGAACCCAATGATCAACTGTGCCTCCAACTTTGAACTGCTAAATTCTTTGTTTAATGCCACTTGGATAGTTTTGATCCCCGCATTCGGATTGTCATTTGAATGCTTAATGTACATGGTCAGCTTGCAATCCTACAGAGCACTAACTAGCATTGCCTTCTTTATATTTTCATCCATGACTCCCTGTGCTTCCCATACTGCTTTTATCATGAACCAAGACTAGTTTGTATCTTCATTCCCTACTCCCTTGAACGCTGGTAGCTTTATCGTGCTTTCCATACTTCTTTGCGGTAGTGGCGGAGGGGTATGGGCGAAGACAGGGGTGAAGACGTGATACTGGTGGTGGTGTGGGTGGAGGTGGTATGTGTAGAATTATCTGCCTTATCAGATTGATTGCACATCTTCATGAGACCTTCATGAGTCTTCCTCACCCCCACGCAGAGGTGAAATCAAAGGGCTAGTCTCTAGTTAAGTGCTACCTTCATTTCTATATATTATCCCACTTTGTGTAGCCCCAAACATCAATTTACACATATAACCCCTTTTTCACACAGTAGCATTTTAATCCAAGTGTTCAAAGATTTGACGTACTTACCTCGCAGCCCCTTGAGGAAGAGTCATTCTACCTCGCTATAACTAACTGAAGTATCTACTGCGAATTCGGTGATGAATCCTCCTATGATTCGATCGAGCCAGTGATTGACAACACACACGATCTTATCTTCTAATGCTTCCAGTCTGCGCACGAATTTTGGAGTCCATACAATAGGTTTTTCAAGTTTACACCTTCCTTGTCTATCTTCTAGCTTCGTGATCCACTCATAGAACTCAGTGGGGAAGGATGCAAAGAAAATTTCATGGATCTTTGTATATAAGTAGTAGCCTAACCACTCTTCCTTTGATAGTCATAGATTCTTGTTTTCCTGCACCGCGAACTCACAAATATTCCTGCCCAAACAATCTTCAATTCCTTTCTTTGTCAGATTCCAGTGATACGACATCAGACATATCTATGTAGAACCCGGTCCCGGCAATAGGACCATTTGTTGGCTTGTTGGAGACTGACCCAAGTTCAATGTTAATTAGCCAAACAAATCCCTGTACTATTGGCCCTTTCGACAACTGTCCATGGAGCGTGGATTGATGTCTCACCCGAAGTAGTATGGGAAGGTGCTAGAACCAGGTTTCCACACCCTTGAGATGTTTAAGAGGTTCGATTGGTCTGACAATTTGTCCTTGTGCACAAGTCGCTTCACGCACTTACCTATTCCTCACGCCCTGATACACTACCTTCATGCAACCCTAACTAGGGATTGTGGAGCTTCCGTGCTGCTGGAGCCATGCTCTACACTATTACCCAAGCTCTTACTTATCTTCCTACACCAATTAATTACCTTCACGTACTTGGATGTCTGATGTTATAATTAGTAAAACATTCAAATAATTTTGCACAACATATAAACAGTATACTTGCAAAGTATACCCAATCATATATTCAAACAGGAATATATGCACATAAATATGGTAAACTTACTCTTTGTTGATTCTTCCAATGGTTACAGACTCGACCTGCCCTATGCACTCAGCTGTAGGGGTCCACGCACTTAGCTGTAGACTACTAGGCCTTTTTACACTCAGCTGCAGAGCCTTTCCCTACTCTACGACCCAAAGACACACTTTTCACTTTCACTCAATCACTTAGGCTTCTTATTCTCTTCTATTCTTCGCTATTTGTTTTTCTTATACACTTAGAGCCTCACTTTATTTACAATCCCATGGTCTGCGGACCATGGGTATGTGTATCCAGCCGACATTACATTACCAAAACTAAGGTGGACAACCCTATGACTCTATTATGATTTTGCGCCCTGCACCCACGATTCACGGAGCTTTTACAAAAAGATTCACTCAAAACTTGGGCTTTAAGCCCTGAAACTTGCCTTGGGGGGAGGGATTCCATGCCCAACATCACTCAGTAAACTTCATCCTTTGAAATACTCGTAAACCTTCATTTTCATGACTGCCATTCCTGAACCTTGTGTGGTCAATCAAATTCTGTCTTCAAAATCATTACACTTGTTTCATGATATTGATGGGGGATACGTCAAGGCCCTCATGTGACGAGTCACTTATTTTCGACATCAACACATTATCCCAGAAGTTGACTTAGAAACTCCCTTCTAGTACCTTGTGGCTTGCATACATCAATGGAAAGTTTCTCACTTCCAGTGAGATGTTGACATCACTGACCTTTGACCGAAAGACTTTGTATGGTGTTCGACATCAAAACATCTATTCACACCATATAGAATGTACTGTAGTACCTTGAGAATCATTATCATTATCAATGATCTCTCTCGTGTTTTTTAAAAACTTACATCATTGGCTGGTAATCAGACAGTGTCTTCCCATGTTTGACTTCATTTCACATTTTCACATGGTTATACTCGTACTTAAGCGAATGATTGGACAAGATAGAAGACCCTAGATCTAGTTTCATCCATCCGGGCTGCGATTTTAGGAGAGAAATAAATCATATGTACGATGTCTTTACATAGATGGTCATCCTATCATGGGTCTATATCTGTAGATGACTATCTGATTTATGTACATGTAATGAAAATATTATATGCTGAGGATGGGTATGCCTTCCCTCAGCAATTCATGAAAAGTTAAAAATATCATGATGTTATGTATTGTAATCGATGTAGGTCACGGCCACTTCAGATCCTCCTCATCACATCGTAAAGCATATCACTCGACATTATCATTTTTGATTTCATGCTTTACGGGGAAACTGTTACAGGTCTATTTGGGCACATCACTCTTGATATTCAGATCAGTACAATTAGGGCTCATCAAACCCTAATTCAGTTGTTACATGCCCTAGACAAGTCATCTCATTGAATGCTTCCATCCATTAAATTTTCCTAGCCTGAGACCTTGCTAAAATTCCTCCTTGGGACACTAGTGTAGCCTTGGTCAGGGGTAACTGTGTTGCAATGTAGGTAGGCCCATTCAGGCCTACACTTCAGTGCACTTAGGCCCACTTACACCTACACTGGGTGAGAATGAGCGAAATTTGCATAGGGTTCTCGGAATATTCCTTGATTGTAGATCATTCTGGAAGGATACCATCTCTTATCTCATCCTATGAGCTCGAATTTGGATAGGCTATGGTTCAATTAACCTCCTATCCTCTCATCCCTTGATCCATGGAAACTAACTCCAATTTTAGAAGGCCATTTGTTGCACTAAAAATTGTCACCTTGACATTCTGCTATCTATGTGAGTTCATTACCACTCATACATTCCCCCTCTGCAAGTCTGAAGCACAAGTTCCTCATATCAAGCCTTGAAAGTAAGAGAAAAACCTTCAAAGTTTTTAAAACTTTGGTTCCGCACTTTCTCTTTGTATTACTTGTGGTCTTGCACCTAATGGTCAAGTCTCCTGCGCACCTGACCGCATTGTCTCTGTGTTAAAGGTGAGGACCCCTGTAAAAGTTAAAAAGGCATGAGTATATTCTGAAAAACTCACTTTTAGTCATTTCTAGAAGCTTCTGGAAGGAATCTTGAGGTGGCAAGTTTCCTCTCTTATGGGTTAATGCATCCCATACCTTAAGGAGCTAACCACTTGATGTGAGGAGCTTATCCCTTTGAAGGAGGATTCTATCCCTTCATAGGTGGACCTGTAACCTCCTCCTGTACACTATAAAAAGAAGCATTGGGTTGGTTACTTGAGAGGTTAGAAGCTGGATATTTTTGAGCTGAAATGTTATTGGAACTTAGTCTTCTTAGTTGAGTTTTTATGAGGAGAGATTACATACCTCTATGATCTCATTTGGAAGAGTGCAAGGCTTGTCAAAGAAAAGGAAATTGCTGTTTCGGACCCCAGGAAGAGCTTGTTCAACATCAAGGCTAAAAACTTTGTAAGGTTCCTACTTCAAGGTTATTCAAATAAATTTGTTTTTCTCAATAAGCTGTTGATTCATGGTTTATTTTATGGATTCCTTAATCACCATAATAGATATGATTTATGATATTTGCTATGCAGGTGCTATTTAATGTTTGCTTGTTTGTGATTGTAGGTCCTCAAAGGTAACTCTTTCGAACGATTGAAGGATGACTACTACGAACAAGCACTGGATCTAAGGTAGGATCTTAACACCTTTGTAGTATTTATTTATAAATTGCATATGTCTAGAGAAAGATAGATTTGTTTGTCTGTTTCTTGCTAGACTATCTTATGATACTAGGGAGATCGGTCTTGTCCGCAAGATCGATTTATCGGCCAACAAATTGGAGACTCCGCTGGGGAGATGAATTTGGTTTTTGGTTTTCCTTTGTTTTGACATGAGAAAATTGTTTTCATTTTTGGTTTTTGATTGATGTATACTGGCTTGGGTAGCTTTTAGAATCTGGATTATTTTTTGTTTTTTTCGAAGTCTTCAGGGGACCGCATTTTCTCTTTATAGACAGTGCGGGCATCTCTACACTTTTCCTTTATTAAACAGAGTGGAACCACACCTGTTTCTTCTGGAGCCTACGAACCCTATAAATTTTTTTGAAAAACCTAAAATATCTTCTTTGGTTTTTGCCAAACTGATGTGTGATTTCCCGTGTACTGATACTGAAATGGTGGCGGAGCAGCCCATTGTGGATGAATCCTTGTTTCTTATCAGTACTCTTGATCCTTGGTATGGAGATATTAGTGTTTATCTCCAAACTCAATTGTTTCGGCCTGAAATCTCACAATCTCAATGACGGAAAATACGTTTCCAATCCCAAAAATTCAATATTATTGGTGATACACTGTATCGTCGTGGGGAGGCTTCTATTTTCCAACGTTGTCTAACTCATGAAGACGCTGAAAAAGTTCTGAATGACTATCACTCTGGAGTATGTGGCGGTCATATGTCTGGGTATGCCACAACCCAAAAGATATTGCGTGCTGAGTATTTCTGGCCATCCTTATTCAAAGATTTTATCTATGCAATCCGGAAATGCCACAATTCTCAAATCTTTGATCGTAAAATGCGTGCTCTACCTACTCCTCTCCACCCTATAATTATTGTCGATCCTTTCACAAAGTGGGGTATTGACTTTATTAGATGGAACCCTCACTCGGCTGGGGGGCATGCATATATTATCCTAGTGGTAGATTATTTTACTAAGTGGGCCGAAGTGATGCCTGCATTTTCGGCAGACGACACTACTACAACTTTCGTATTCAATAATATAATTTCTAGATTCGATGTTCCTCAAGATATTATTACTAATCATGGAAGTCACTTTTGAAATATCATGATGACTGAACTAACAGATCAACTTGGCCTACGCCATGATAGTTCTACTCTGTACTACCTGTGTGCTAATGGTATGGTTGAAGCTAACAATAAAGTTTTAGTCACTATGATCCAACGAATCATTGGTATTCATAAGTTGAATTGGCATACCATGCTATTTTCAGCACTTTGGGCATATCAGACCTCAATAAAAACATCAACTAGTTTCACTCCTTTTCAACTGGTCTACAGTTTGGAAGCAGTGCTACCTATTGAATGTGAAATTTTGTCATCACAATTAGCCATAGAATTACTCCCAACTACTTTTGAAGAGGATAAACATTTTTTGTACTTAGCTCAGCTAGATGAGAATTAATAAACTGCTGCAATAACAAACGAGACTCATGCGAAACAAATGAAAGCTCAGTACGATAGAAGTGTTACACCTCATAATTTTTCAGAAGAAGACCTAGTTTTACTATATGATCAAGCGAATGATAAGCTAGGGGCTGGAAAATTTGTACCTATGTGGCATGGTCCTTACATTTTTAAGTGAAAGTTGACAAAAGGGGCTTATGAATTGATCAATTTTGACGGTGTCTCTTTGGGTAAACCCAGAAATGGACTTTATCTGAAAAGATATTATGCTTAAATTCTGTGTGGATATTTTTTGTTATATTAGTTTCTTTACAACTGGTGTGTTTTAAATTAGAAAAGTGTGCCTAGTTTAGAGAGTGCTCTTATCGCTATTCCTGCTTATCTTGATTTTACTCTTGATATTGCAGATGCCGATGTCTCTTCAAACATACATTGGTTTTGCTGATGGTGCTTGTCGTAGTACACAGAACATTTCATCCGTAGCTTGGGTTATCTATTCACCCTTTGATGAGTTAGTGTCTATGCATGGAGTAAGCGTTGTTTAAACAACGAATAACATTGCAAAGTATAGTGCAGTGATTGAGTTATTATCTGAATCCATCTCATTTGTGATTCGGAGTTTGATTTTTAGGTTGGATTCTAAACTCATTATATTACAGCTTAAGAGGGTTTATGCCATTAGAAGTCTAGTGTTATTAAGGTTATTTTTGAGAGTTCGTCTCTTGGAACGTGAATTTGATTACATTGAATATCAGCATATTTCAAGACATTTAAATACATTAGAATATGCAGTTGCTTCTCGTATGATAAATAGACATATGCAATAATCAAAATAGTAAATTTAATAACATTCGATGACATGTTACATGAGATCGCCAGTAATAGTGATATATCATAGCATAGAAGTGTGTTTCAAAATATACATCATCTTTGATCATAGGTTGAAAACCACCTTATGATCAGAAAAAATGATAATACAAAAGATAAAATGTCGTGAGTCTACAAAATCGATCATCCTATCCCTGGTGATGATCACGATAAGAAAATACTACTCGGGCCACCCTACATTGGAATCTCCTAAAAGGTCCTTGGACCCCAATCACATATCTCTGTAACCTAATGGAATATCATCTATGCCAGTCTCTAGAATATCTACTGTCAAGTGCTCTAGATGATGCTCCAAGTTGGTTAGGATCTTTGTTGATTGGTCCTGTGGGGCTAGTGCTGCTGCAGCTGGGTGTCTCCTCTCGTAAGGCTAGAGAGTGACTGGTCGTCTTGAACCCACATCTGCATTTAAACTTTTGATTATCAGTTTTGGATGATTTAAAATAAAAAATTAAAACATAGAAAGTGTTGAAAATGGTTTTTACCTGAATCATCCCATTGCTCTCCTGGAGGAAGAGTCATGTCTAGAACACCGCGATAATCTATCCTAGCATATGGAAAGTCCTGAATCACAAAAAGTTGGTTGTTCAACCAATGAAAATACTCAGGCAGAAATCAAACAACCTCTGTACCCTCCTCAGGGTGACGAGCTATCAAAGCAACCCAACGAACCATTCTAGGCTCTCGAGGAAAATCATCATCAACAGGAATATGCTGCGGGGATAACATGGGGATCCTCTCTAGAGAAAAGATGACTACGATAAATCCATATCCAAAGTTCTTCGGTTGTCCAGTCTTTGCTCTGGTTAGTTGGCCTTTCACATTTGCCAACACAGCCTCACACCAGTTGAATATGGTGCCTTGAAAATAGTCTACAGCCATCTGCATCTGGGATCTAGTAGCCACACGCAATGCTGCACTTCCGCATAGCCTGGTAATAGTGAATGCAATAGCCTTAAGCTCAGGATGGTTAATAGTTTTAATATCAATCTGTTTGTCCTTTGTTTGATCATCGCAAAACTCCAATCAAAGACTAGCGACAGACTAGCCACCTGGCCTAGTCCTGAAAAGAGATAATTTTTTACCCCTCTTGGACAAACCAGTCAAAAAGTATATGTCCTCTAGCTCGATTTCAATCCGGTAGGCACCAATCACGAAGCACTGGTCTTGTGTGTTCCATTTGTCTACCAGCGATTGTAAGAGGTCTACTTGAGCCCTCATGCCCTGTATGCCCCAGAACTTAAGCAATCTGCATGCTCTCAATGCCTACAATGTGGGAATATGATTCAATGTGGCAAAACCTGCATCCTCATGCTCGTGTTCTCACCAAATAAGCATTTTGAGTGTCCTACAATGCATAAAAAGACATAGTAGAACAAGCTAGTTCAAAAAATTTTGGGCAAAAATGGAGAAATTTGAATTTTAAAATTTGTTTCGTGGGGTCCGCACCTGCTGCTTACAAACATTGCGTAGGTCCATACGGGTTGTGAGAAATAGGTGTGGACCCACGACATTTTTCTTTATAGAAAAAAGTTGGGGTCTATAGGGGCAGCGTGTTACACCTGTGGACCCCTACGAGCGACTTTTTAAAACTATTTTTTCTTCAAAAATCAAATTTAAAGCCTAAAAATGAAATGTAAATAGATGAAATGCAAGTTAAGGAGGACGTGGATTACTTGGAGCTGACGGTTTTCGATTTCGAAGGACGGATTTTCTAGAATCTTCACAGGAACGTTTTTACCCAAAAGCTCCCACTTTTCACTCTGAACTCAAATGGTAAAAATGAAGTTAGAAAAGCCCTTTTTATAAGTTTTTTCGAATAAATGAATTTTTAATTTATTTATTTTTCACTTTGAAAAGGTAAATTTTTTAAAATCATTTTTATTTATGTATGTGTAATGTTTTGAGTTTTTGTGTAGAATATTGGATTTTTTGGAAAATTGATCATTTTTCAACAAAGAGCATACTTTTATCACTTTTTTGGACTCTTTCAAAAATTTACAAAAAAGCGAAATATTGGAGTCCTCTTTAAGCTCTTTTTAGACTCTCGAAAATTGAAAAGATTGTCGAGCACTTGATTGTTCGAACTCGTTAAAATAAATGAATAATCATTCCTTCATTATAAGTTTACCCCTTTTACAGACTAAAATGGACTATTTATGAAAAAGGTACACGTTGACTAATTACGGTCAATAGAGTCCTCTTTGAACCCTTTTCAGACTCATTAAATATGAAAAGATTATCGAGCGCTTGTCTTTTCCAGCTCGTTAAAGTATTGGAAATGTCATCCCTCCTGTATTATTTTATCCTTTTTTGGACCTAAGAGATTGTTTTACAAAAAAGTACCCCCATGGATTTTTCTTAAGTTTTTCTTCTGACTCCCTAAAATTGAAAAACACTGAGCTTTTCCTATACTGGACTCATTAAAATTTAACAGTAAAGGACCTATTCAATTTTAAACAGGAATGAACCACTCCTTCTTAGGGTTCAAATTTTAAAATAAGTTGGACTCATCCGAAGGATGAGCTTATAAACAAGCAAATGTTATCCTCCTCAAGCTTGTCAAAAATAAAGAGGTACTTGCCAGAAATGGTGGGGGAAAAGAGAGAAAAATAAACCTATTTGTTACACTTTGTTTTGTAAAATGCCGTCGACCACTCTTGAAAATGATTTTTTTCACCTGGGTTGGAAAAATCCTTTGCCTAACAGTTAATCAAACCATATTGAAAGTCTTCAGCTAGTTTCTAGGTATTAGCTTTGGGCCAATTGTCACCAAACCATCTGCAGTGTCGTTATGTGTTCAAGAGAACAGTTCAAACAAACCATTCATCTGCAAGATATCTGTCATCAATTTTGACCATCCCTGAGTCAGTCCTTGCCAATATATTTCTTCAAAACTTGATCTATGATTTCGTGTTGTGGGCTTGCCTATGAGATATCGCTTTCTATCAACTTCAGCTCATTATCTAGGAAGTTGATCTAGAAATTGTCAGTACCTTGAAAATTGCATGCCCTAATGGCAGTTTTCTCGCCTTCGATGATAGGTTGCATCATTGACCTTCGATTAAGTGATTCTATGACATGTTCGACTTCAACTCATTTATTCACATTTCATGGATTGTACTGAGTACTTTGAGAGCCATTGACAATACTGGTGGTTTCTCTCACACTAGTTAATAGTTCACATCATTGACTGGTAATCAAGTGGTTTCTACCATGTTTGACTCGACACATTCATTCACATGGATAGCATCGTACTAGTTCGGGAAGCGAAAATCAAGACCCTGGATCTAGTTTCTACCATCCATGCTGCAAGAGATTTTGTTATTCATTATACAGTGGACTATTCATAAACAGATGGTTGTGCCCATACTGTGTCTACACATGTCTATACTCTTGATCTATTACAAAATCATTCCTGTATCAGAACAGTTTAGTCTGTTTTCTAGTCAGATTTCATCTGAGTATGGGAATGCCTACCTCAGCAATGATATGTATACATATATATATTTTGCATTGAATGTTTTCATAGGTTCTAACTGGGGTGTCCACAGGATAATCCTTGAAATGATAAAGTACTTCATTCTTCATAAATGACAGACTCTATCTTCATCTATTACAGAATTCACACTTTAGGGGGCAATCTGTTGCACTAAAAATTGTCATCTTGACATTCTGCTATCTATGTGAGTTCATTACCACTCATACTTTTCCCCTCTACAAGTCTGAAGCATTAGTTCCTCATATCAAGCTTTGAAAGTAAGAGAAAAGCCCTCAAAGTTTTAAAACTCTATTTCCACACTTTCTCTTTGTATTACCTGTGGTCCCGCACCTAATGGTCAAGTCTCCTACACACCTGACCGCACTGTCTCTATGTTGAAGGTGCGGACCCCTGTAAAAGTTGAAAAGGTGCGAGTATATTCTGAAAAACTCACTTTTAGTCATTTCTAGAAGCTTCTGGAAGGAATCTTGAGGTGGAAAGTTTGCTCTCATAAGTTTCATGCATCCCATACCTTAAAGAGCTAAGCCCTTGATGTGAGGAGTTTATCCCTTTGAAGGAGGATTCTACCCCTTCATAGGTGGACCTATAACCTCCTCCTCTGCACTATAAAAAGAAGCATTAGGCTAGTTACTTGAGAGGTTAGAAGCTGAATATTTTTGAGGTGAAATGTTGTTGGAACTTAGTCTTCTTAGTTGAGTTTTTATGAGGAGAGATTACATACCTCAATGTCAAAGAGTGCAAGGCTTGTCAAAGTAAAGGAAATTCTTGTTTTGGACCCCAAGAAGAGCTTGTTCAACATCAAGGCTAAAAAGGTTGTAAGGTTCTTCTACTTCAAAGTTAATTCAAATAAATTTGTTTTTCTCAATAAGTTGTTGATTCATGGTTTATTTTATGGATTCCTTGATCACCATAATAGATATGATTTATGATATTTGCTATGTAGGTGCTATTTAATATTTGCTTGTTTGTGATTGCAGGTCCTCAAAGGTAACTCTTTCAAATGATTGAAGGATGACTACTACGAACAAGCACTGGATCTAAGGTAGGATCTTAACACCTTTATAGTATTTATTTATAAATTGCATATGTCTAGAGAAAGATAAATTTGTTTGTCTGTTTATTGATAGACTATATTCTAATACTAGGAAGATCGGTCTTGTCCACAAGATCGATTTATCTGGCCAACACCATTCAATACCCAATTTATGACAAAACAACCTGCATTTCCCAATAAATTGAGCACTTATCATAGTGATTAGGGAGCTATAATTTGAAGATTGTGAGGAAATATTGTTAGTTTGAGATTTGAGTTCATGTCAAGTAATGTTATGCTGTTGGATTGATGTGCTTTTTATGTGGTGAGGGTTAGACTGAAGCTGGATGAGTGACACGAGATTGAACCACTTTGGGTGTACCTCTTACTTCTACATCAATAAATTTTTTTGTTCCATTTACCATATTCTTGTTCATATCTAGGTTGCATATATGTTTCAATGTTGTTGATTCCATTGGTTTATAGTAGATAGATCATGTATGCTTTGATCATTGTCGTTTTCTGTTTCTGTTGACAAGTACCAATTGAGTAGATTCAGTTCAAGTGGGAGCAACAGGAGCAATTCAAAGGAGATTAAGGAAGTGAAAGATCACAAGTAAGTTCCTTCATCTCATCTATCTATTACAAGAAAGGGTTAAACCACTTTCTTTCTATTGTTCTTAGTGTAGCTACCCACTTAGTGAAAATGTGTTTATCTATAGATGCAAATTCCATATAATAGTAGATCACATGGAAGGGTTAGTTGGCTCCTGAGGGTTCTGTAACATGTGTAGATGGTCAGATTGAGTGCGATTTATTGATTCCACTTACTTAAATGTACATGGCGAGTTGAATCAGATCATAGTAACCTATCATCACATGTTTAACCTAGCAGACTGGTTAACGTGGGTAAATGTAGGAGGAGGGTGTTACAGTAATCATAATCATGACAATTCATGCATAACTACATGCATCTAGCCCCTCCAGACCAAGTATTTGAACCATGCTTTGATACCAATCTATAGCCACATCCTCCCACATTTACCTATTTTAACTAGCCTATTAGGGTAAGGATGAGATGAGGGCTACTATGACATGACCTGACCTCCAAATTCTAGTTAACGAAGTGGGGCCTACAAAATGAAACTTTTTTAATATCGTAGAGTGACCATAGGATGCTCAAGGGCCAAATAATAACCCTAGGTGGAAAATCCCTAAGCCGGGGATATTTTTCACTTCCTTGGGCCCACAACCACACCCACAACAAGGAATGCATGCAATTATAAGCCTCCAACTACATGCTTAACAATGCATCCATCCGATTATAACCCAATTTCTCTAGTTCTAAGTATGTGGTCCAAGGATTTGTGCCACCTTTTCAACATTGCCTACAAACTACTACCGAGAAATTCTTGAGAGTTTATAGTATCATAAATGACATAAGGACAAATCTATTCATACAAAACTCAAACAAGAACTTGACCTAAACAGGGCTAACCATGATAGTCATTTTGTCAAACACATGGTAAACATGTAAGCTATAGGTCATGATTGCATATCTAATCATAAGAGTCTAAACCTCATATGAGAATCACCAAGAAGGCTTACTTCCCTTTCATAATAGTTTCAATAACACTTGTTAGCTTGTGCATTCATCAACCATCAAATACTTATCAAATGTTGAACAAAGACATAACTAGAGCACATTATAGATCCATGCTTATAACCAACAAATAACCAAATTATTAACCATGACAAAAAAACCATAAAATCATCATAGTAACTAGTGCAAGTGCTTATACATAGGAAAATAACTCTTATTAACTGATGCAAAAGCCCACCAAGTCAGGGACTTCCACATACCACCCAACCATATATTGGGCTGAACCAAATAGTTCTTTCAACCAATCACCCCCGTGCCATATTCCAAGCATGAATGTGGGATATCAAGACATAACTAACCAGGGATTTTTGGAGATTAAACCACCTCCACCCTCTGGCTATCGTGATATCACCAAAATTGATCAAGAGATCACTAAGCCAAAAACAAGCTTGGATGCCTCAGAATTTATTCACCATTACTTGAGGAATTTTCCCCTCTCCACCCACATGTTGAGGGATTCCTAGAGATTAAACCACCTCCACCCCCAACACTTGGGAATTTTCCTAAGACCTTCTCACTTGGTTCCAAAAGCATCCTACAATCCAAAGCTCAAACGAACATCAATCCCATCACACTATGACTCTCTAGGAAATGGTAAGGCGAGGATGAAACCACTATCAAACTAGGAAAAACCCATGGCAATGACAACAAATGAACCAATTGAACAAATGCATGTACCATGCATTCATACCTCAGCTAGGAAATCACACATGCAACCTGTTACCTATAAAGTCGTCCTATTG
Organism: Pinus taeda; assembly: GCA_000404065.3. NCBI lineage: Eukaryota > Viridiplantae > Streptophyta > Pinopsida > Pinales > Pinaceae > Pinus > Pinus taeda. The sequence goes on along the minus strand of APFE030539748.1, from coordinate 21,371 downwards.
AAGCTGCTTGATCCAACCTTCCTTTCTTGTCCTTTGCTTTCCATTTCTTTCCTTTTATCACTTGATTTCTCCTCTTGGTGCTCCAAGAATGCTCTAAGTGTGCAAGAGTGAATGAGAGCCAAAACTAGAACTAAGAAACATTGTGAAATGATGCTCAAAAGCCTTTTTTATCATTGAGGCCTCTAATTTCTTCATTTTCCTTCAATTTCCTCCTCATGCAAATATACAACCCTTCATATCTCTTTTCTCCTATTTTCCTTTATTTTCATAAATAAATGGCAGTTAATGCCTTTTTACCTTTCCAATGTATTTTCGAATTTCCTTAGCCATAATAAATAACAAGTGATCTCCACTATAGAGTTTTGACCAACATTCAACTTGGAATATGTGTCCCTTGACATTGGTCTTATTTTTCCTTTATTAACTTTTATTACATGAAATTTCAACGTAGGTTGTTACATCTCCACCCCCGTATGACCTCACACACTTTATTTTACAGTCAGTTTGATTTTCAGCCACTGTTTTAAAAATTTTAAACTTGTTGAATGATTTAGAATTTTCCTTTAGAAAGGAAACCCATGTAAGTCTGGTATAATAATCAATTATCATCTTGAAGTATATCCCACAACTTGGAGTCTTATTCCTAGCAAGGCCACATAAGTCCATGTGAACAAGTTGAAGTGGATTGGTAGATGAATTTTATTTACTCTTGAAAGACACTCGTACTTGCCCTTCGATTTGACATGATTCACATATAGTGTTGGATGGATTGTTAAATCCTTTGTTAATCCCTCATGGCTCTCTTTTTTTTGGTTTTTATGATGTGATTAAAATTCAAGTGAACAAGTCTCATGTGCCATAACCAACTATCATCAAGCTTTCCAAGATAGAAATTTTCATTTTCTTCCTTAAGCATATACACATTGTTTGAGGTCCTGACACCTTTTGTGATATGAAAATCACTCGTGAGTGATCTCAATTAAATAATTAATGAATGAAGGTATTACAAACTCATGTGCTAGTGTGTGTCTATGTTATTTTAGGCAACAAATTGATTAGATTGAAAAATACATAGACAATGGAAAATGGAAAATAGTAAGGGAAACATAGTAAGCAAAGACAAGAACACAACACACTAATAAGGAGTTCACCCTATTCTCTAGGGCTACGTCTCCGGTCCAGCTTTTAGTGGTGGTCTTCTTTTATTGTCTCTTTAAAGAAAAGATTTACAATGAGGAGCTCAACTTGAGACTCCTGAAATAGAGGATGCTTAGTAGGGTGGTTCTTGGATTCCCCAATCCACTAGAGTGCATAGACTCTTTTCTTACCAAGTCTCAACCTCTTTCGTCTTTAATGGGACGAGTCAAATGGTGCTCAATTCCTAATAAATATCCTCACAGGGATGGCTTGAACCTCTCATGCCTGGTTTTGTATAATCGATGCTTTCTTAAGTTAGCTCGGCTCTCTGTTTTTTGCTTCATGCTTCACTATCTATTTCCCCTTTTCTGTCACTGTTTTTCTTCTCTGGTTCTTCCTTATCGTGCTCTATTCTATTCTGTCTATTTATGGCTTAAAGCCAATTTTTCCTTGACTGTTCGCTTCCTCTTCCGCCCCTTCAGATTTCTTACTGTTGTTCGTTTGGAGTTCCCTACCTCTACATCATCGTCAACATCTCACAAGGAGGTGGCCACTTTTCCTCTCATGAACTATGCCAGCTCTTCCTCGACGGTTCGGTATTTCAGTTACATTGTGGAATGATTCATCTGCCGACTTAGTGGTCAAATCAGACTTCATACTTTTATATGCCTTGCCTTAACTCCCCTATCAAATCTGGTTCCTCCATCGGGCGCAATCTCCACCATTAGATTTGGAGTCCCCAGATCCTATGGTGTTTGCTCATTTCACGACGTTGACTTGCTTGACTGTTAGCTTGTGATGAGAGGTGGTTTTCTCTCTCATTCGTCGGACATGCATTTTGCGATGAATGGAATCACTTGTTTTCTGCCAAATCCACTTATTGCCCCAATATGCCTCTGATATTCCGCCGATTTTGGAGCACGGGACCGGCCTTTCACCTTAGCTCTTTTCCTATGGTTTCCCAGCTTCCCATGCAACCAAGCACTCAGGGATTTTCCTTTTCGAGGGGTTTTGCCTAGCGAGGCGTGATTACTGTAGAAAAGGCCTCTATTTCCTGATCCGGGCTTCCTAACTGCCAATTTTGCTTCCTATGCAGTCTCCATGGGCCTCGATCAATGTGCTTTGACCAAAGTCCTCATGGTTCCTTGCTGGCTGCAAAATGCCACTGTCCAGAGGTCTTCCTGATAGCTCTTTGTTCATAAATTTGAAGTTTGTCCTGATTTGATACATTCATGGTACTTTGATAATTTTCATGGATCCAATTCAGATCACGGCCTTCCCACTGAAAAAGCTTTTGGACCAACAAAATTTGGTTTTCAAGCATCGACTAAGTGAGGGTACAATTGTCTCACTTTTCCAATCTCTATCCACTTTGCACTGCTCGGCTTTGAACCCTTGAGCCCAATTATGAGGTACTTAGCATCTCCTCTGTGCATTGTCCTCACCTTCTTGTCCAGAACTGTGTCTTCCTGCAATTCATTAAGATATTCAAGTAGCAGGTCATCAATAGAAGGTAATTGACTCTTCTCTTCGGGATCCTCAATTAGTGAGGGTTCAAACAATATCAAGCAATCTGCATTTACGACTGAGTAGATGTGCATGTAAGCTAGTAGATCAAGGCGAAAATCATTCTCACCAATCTTCTCAAGTATCTTGAAAGGTCCATACCTGATAGGCTTTAGCTTTTTACCTTCACCTTGCATCTTGTCCTTACTGATATATAGCCAGACTTGGTCACCAACTTGGAAACTATGCTCCATCTGATGCTTGTCATGCCTTGCCTTGCATTTGGCTTGGCTCTTTTCCAGCTTTTCTTGTACTGCCTGTTGGATCTCTTGGATTTGTTCAATTAACCTAGTTGTCCTGTCCACATCATTGTGTCCCTCACCTGTGATGTCTTTACCAAAGACAAAATCCAAAGGAGACCTTGGTGTGAAAGAAAAATAGGTCTCAAAAGGATATCTCTATGTAGAATAATTTTTTTCTTTGTTGTACGCATGCTACACATAACATAAATGTTCATCCCAAAGCTTAGGATGCTTGATACAATATCCTCTGAGTAACTGGATCACTGTCCTGTTAACTACTTCTGTCTAGCCATCAATTTGTGGATGAAAATATGTGCGTTTCTTCAGTTTGGTGTCCATCAGTTCCCCCAGACTTGACCAAAACTTCCCCACAAATCGCGTGTCTCGATCAAATACAATGGAAGTGGGTAATCCAAAATGAACCCATACATGTTCAAAGAACAATTTTGTAGTTTGTTCAGCTGTAATATGTTTATTACAAGGTATCAAAATACACATTTTGCTGAACCTATCCACAACAACATATAGATAATCATGACCTTTCCTAGATTTAGGCAATCCTCCAACAAAATCCATGGAAACACTTTCCCAAGGGTGAGAACGAACTGGTAATGGAGTGTACAAGCCTAGTTTTCTATTGTTGTGCTTGATTTTAGCATACATAGTACACCCTCATACATATCTAGAAACTGTCTCATTCATTTTTGGCCAATAACAAAATCTTTGCAGCTGTGTAACTATTTTACTTACCCCAAAGTGACCTGATATTAGAGAAGTGTGTGCTTCTCGAATTATCTTTACTCTTTCAGTTTGTGGAATGCATAACTTCCCACAATGGTATAAGAGTCGGTCCTTTACATGATAATCCAATTCTTCTACTCGTTTTCCTTGACTTAAAGTTACATGTACATCTTTAAAGTCTATGTCTTGGGCATATTGTTCAATGTAACTCTCATGTAACATAGAATTAGGCTTAAGTATAGTAGATGCATTTATAATGGGTCTAGATAACATATCTGCAACTTTATTGTGTAAGCCCTTCTTATATCTAATGAATAAATGAAACTGTTGTAGAAAACCCGTCCATATATAGTGTCTTGATTGCTGCAACTTAGTTTGGGAGTGTAGATATTGAAGTGGTTGATGATTGGTATGTATTACTGTCTCTTTCCCCATTAAGTAATGTTTCCACTTTTTCACACTCTGTACTAATGCATACAATTATTTATCATATGTAGGATAGTTAACCACTGCAAAATTAAATTTCTCAGAATGATAACATATGGGTTTACCGTGTTGTGTCAACACTGCTCCCATGTCATATTCACTGGCATCTATTTGGATTTTGTAACTTAGTAACCACTTACTAAGTTACAAGATATTAACCACAGAGGTCTTAAATCCAGAATCTGTTTGGATCTCAAATGGTCTTTGAAGATTAGGCAGTTCCAGTGCAGGTGTTGTACTAATTTTTTCTTTCAAGGTGTTGAAGGCTTTCTGCTATTTGCCTCCCCACTGAAACACCTTGTTCAATCTTGTTAAAGCATGTAAGGGAGTTGCAATTGAGGAAAAATTAGAAATGAACTTCCTCCAATATTGTGTTGCTCCTAAGAAGCTTCTAACTTCTGTAGCAGATTTGGGTTTAGGCCAGTTTACAATGACTGCCACCTTAGAGGGATCTATCTTCAGTTCACCACCCCCTACTATGTGACCCAAACAATTCAGAGATGTTTTGCCAAATTCACATTTTGAGAGTTTAACATAAATGTTTTCTCTTTTCAAAACATCTAGTGTCTACTTAACATGATTTAAGTGTTCTTCCCATGTTTTGCTAAATATCAGAATGTCATCTAGATACACAATAACAAAATCATCAAGAAAAGGTCTGAGTACATCATTCATTAATCTCATGAAAGTGGCAGGAGCATTAGTTAAGCCAAAAGGCATAACCAGCCACTCATACAATCCCTGTTTTGTTTTGAAAGCAGTCTTCCATGCATCTTGTTCTGCAACTCTGACCTAATGGTATCCACCATGCAAGTCTAGCTTGGAGAAATAAACAACTTCTTTCAATTGATCTAAAAGATCATCTATGCGAGGAAGGGGATAACAATTTTTGATTCCTATCTTATTCAGTGCTCGGTAATCAATGCACATTCTCCACAAACCATCTTTCTTTCTCGCCAAAATGATTGGTGACCCACATGGTGATGTGCTAGGTCTGATGAACCCTTTCTCGAGCAACTCCTGCACCTGCTTCTTGATTTCAGCGTTGTCTAAAGTGGACAACCTATACATTCTAATGTTAGGCAATGGAGCATCTTGCTACAAAATAATATCATGCACTATTTCCTTTTTGGGTGGCAGACCTTTAGGTTCTTGAAACAAGATATCATACTCTGAAGCAACCTTTTCTAAATCAGCTTGTTGTTTAGCATTACAGCCTTCAAATACATTGGTTTTATCAGGTTTCTTTTCCTTTACAACCATCAGTAATAATTGTTTGCATGAATCTATCATTCATTTCATCTACCCTGAGTTTATGAGAGTATAATTATTCTTGAGCTTATGAGCTCTTACAAAGTATTTGATTCCATCTTTAGTAAGTATATACTTGTTCTCAGATCCATAGAAAATAGCTTTTCTATCATACAAGTAAGGACTTCCTAAAACAATTCCACATATATCCAAAGGAATTATGTCTAACTTAACCTCATCTACAAATGTTGACCCAAAAGAAAACTTGAGTTTGCATTGTCTAGTCACTTGTAGTTGTGCTTTATCATTCAACCATCCTAATGGGTAGGGTTTCCTGTGAGGTGTAGTTACTAATCCCAACTTCTTTACAATTGCTTCAGAAATAAAATTTACTTGTGAGCCACTATCAAACAAAGTATCAATCTTTTGATGTTTGGAAATAACTTGAATATGGAAAATCTCATGTATTTTTCTCTCATTTTCTTCATCAATAGTAGATTGTGCAGAATTACTAGTAGATGCTTCAGAATTCTTACCTCTTATACCTGTGGTTGCAATGGTTGTTTCATCTCCTGAATCTAACCCCAAATCTTTCTGAATAGTTGCATTAGTCTTCTTCTTCTTGCCCTCGAACTTATTAGGTCTTAGCTTTGGATGCAAAATCCAACAACGCTTATCATCATGCCCATCCTTTTTACAGTGAGTGCATGAATCCATGCTTTTCTATGCAGTGTTAGCCTTCCTTGCTTTCCATTTTTGCTTTCTTTTCTCCTTATTCTTGCTTGTAGTGGGTTGGGATGATCCCCCAACTTCTGTACTTCCATTCTTTCCTCTAGCTTCTAGATGAGTAGCTTGTATAGATACCTCATCTATACTAGTGGGATTAAACATGAGGATAGTGTGCCTCATGTAGTTGTGTAGACCACCAATGTACTTCAACAGAGTCTTAGGTGAGCCTAATGAGATTCCTAGAATCAATGCTCTCTTTCTAAATTCTTGAGTGCACCCTTGCACACTTTCCCCTTTCAACTATTGAAGAGTTTTCCAGCTCATCATGGCTTGCTGCATGTAGGCCAATGGATAGAATTACTTTTTGATTGCAAAAAAAATTCACTCCAGATAGAGATAGTCTTACCATGTCTTTTCATGTCAGCTTGGGTCCTGCCTTCCCACCAAACCAAGGCATTTCCTCCAAGGCATAGGCTTTCCAGTTGAATCTTGCTCTTGTCTGAATCAATATCCTGCACTCTACAATAAACATAAATTTGTCTAATCCAGTTGTCCAACTTTTCTGCATTCAACTCTCCATCATATATAGGTAAATCAAATTTAACATCTAGTTTGATCAAAGATGCTTTCATTTTAGGGCTATTAGGAGGTGTGAGAAAGCTTTCTTCTTTCCCTTTATCTTTTGAGTGGTCATGGAAGTGAGACTCATCTTCTCCTTTGTCTTATTTAGAGCCTGATGAATCTTCATCCTTATGTTTTCTAAAGTCCCTATACATTTCTTCTACCATGGAATTTATGGCTAGGAAAGTATCTATGAATTGAGGGTCTGGCCCCATAGAACCTTCTTTTGACATTGTCTTATGAGGATAGACTCTCCCAATTTCAGGATTAGTTTCGACCAACTCTCCTTCTCCTAATTTGAACTTTGATCTAGTTAGCATTCAACAACTTAACCAACACAAGCTTGTCTAACCTTAATAGCCTAAAGCTCTGATACCACTTGATCTGAAAATCACTCGTGAGTGGTCTCAGTTAAATAATTAATGAATGAAGGTATGACAAACTCATATGCTAGTGTGTGTCTATGTTATTTTAGGAAACAGATCGATTAGATTGCAAAATACACAGACAATGGAAAATGGAAAACAGTAAGGGAAACACAATAAGCAAAGACAAGAACACAACGCATTAATAAGGAGTTCACCCTATTTTGTAGGGCTACATCTCTAGTCTAGATTTTAGTGGTGGCCTTCTTTTATTATGTCTTTAAAGCAAAGATTTACAATGAGGAGCTCAACTTCAGACTCCTGAAACAAAGGATGCTTAGTAGGGTGGTTCTTGGATTCCCCAAGCCATTAGAGTGCACATATTCTTTCCTCACCAAGTCTCAACCTCTTTGGTCTTTAATGGGATGAGTCAAATGGTGCTCAATTCCCGACAGATATCCTCACAGGGTTGGCTTGAACCTCTTAAGCCTAGTTCTATCTGCTCAATGCTACCTTAGGTCAGCCCGATTCTCTGTTTTTTGCTTCTTGCTTCACTGTCTCTTTCGCCTTTTCTGTCACTATTTTTCTTCTCTGGTTCTTCCTTATCGTGCTATGTTATGTTCTATCTATTTATGGATTAAAGCCAATTTGTCCTTGATTGTTTGCTTCCTCTTCCACCCCTTCGGATCACCTGTTGTTGTTCGTTTGGAGTTCCCTGCCATTGCGTCATGGCCAACATCTCACAGGGAGGTGGCCACTTGTCCTCTCATGAACTGTGCCAACTCTTCCTCAATGGTTCGGTATTTTAATTACATTGTGGAATGATTCATCTGCCAACTCAGTGGTCAAATCAAAGTTTAGATATTTATATTCCATGGCTTAATTCCCCTATCAAATCCGGTTCCTCCATTGGGCGCAATCTCCGGCGTCAGATCTGGAGTCCCCAGATCCTACGGTGTTCGCTCATTTCGCATGGTTGACTTTCTTGATCATTAGCCCACGATAAAAGGAGGTTTTCTCTCTCATCCCCAAGACACACGTCGTGTGATGAATGGAATCACTCGTTTTCTGCCAAAGCCACTTACCACCCCAATATGCCTCCGATATTCCACCGGTTTTGGAGTGCGGGACCCGCCTTTCACCTTAGCACTTTCCCTATAGTTTCCCGGCTTCCCATGTGACCGAGTGCTTGGGGATTTTCCTTCTCAGGGGGTTTTTCCCAGCGATGCGCGATTAGCACTAAGCGCTAATTTTGCATCAGAAATGGCCTCAGTTTCTCGATCCATGCTTCCTAACTGCCCATTTTGCCTCCGTCATGGTCTCCATAGCCCTTGGTCAACGCGCTTTGACCGAGGTCCTCGTCGTTCCTTGCTGGCTGAAAATTACCACTGTCTAGAGGTCTTCCTGATACCTCTTTGTTCATAAATTCAAAGTCTATCCTGATTTTGGTACTTTGATAATTTTCATGGATCCAATTCGGATCATTTTGTTATTACCTCCCATGTGATTTTTAATTTTATCTCACAACCTTTGGATCAAAAAGTAACATCATACCCTTGGTCTCACATTTGACTCACACTTAAAATATTATGTTGAGCCCTTCCACAAAGAGAAAATCATGGGATTTACCTCTTCCATTGTCCAAGATTACTACTTTTCCATTATTGTTTCCTAGTGCATCATTTACAAAAATAACACTTCATGCCTTATTTTCATTTAGTGGAAAAAATTTGATTCTATATCCAATCATGTGCTTGGAGCATCAACTATTCACATGCTAGTGACTCCCTTGATTTTGCACATATAGGAAGATGCCACATTCTTCCTCCTTATTCTTTTTCTTTCTCTAAATCTTTTGATATTCTTGAATTTTTTAATTTGAGGAGTTTTTGTCAAATTGATTATCCTATACTCGGTAGTCATGTGTCCATAATTGTGACAATTATAACATTCTTGATCATCAAATAAGGGCACATTATTGTCCATGAGACTATTTTCTGTGAATTCACAAATATGCCACTCTTATGCGACTGATAGTATTAATTTTTATTATTCCTTAACTTATATCTTTCAAGGTAAGCTCTACAATATATATCTTTATGTCCAAAATTTGTACAAGAGAAAAAAGTTACCATCGAAAATATTTTGGTACATGAAATAAATTTGTGTCTATGGATATGATCTACTAATTCTTGAATAACTTTCTCTATGATAGAAATGATGCCTTTGATCGTTTCTCACTTATTCTTTGTGGTTGTTCGAACTGTTATTATGAAATTTTAATTGATGTTGTCGAGATGAATTATTTCCCTTCACTTTTCTTGGTTGTTGATCTCTTTTGGGTGCATTGTTGGTTGATCCTTTGATTGATTCAACATAGCTAATCATTCCTTTCTCTTCACCTCCCTTATTTCTCAAATATCCTTCATAGCCTAGACCAGTTTTGACAAGAAGAGATTTATGGATACTTAGAATATCACTCTAGCTTATTGGATCCTTTAATAAAATATATATTTTGGTTCATTTGAACCTTAGTCTTCTATAATTATTTTATCAAAAAGACAAATTCTTCCTCTCTTGTTTCAGACTCATTTCTTTTATGTTTCAGTTTTTGTAATAGTTTATATCTTCAACTTTATTTGCTTCTTCCAACTTTACTTTTGGAAGAAGAAGTGATGAATCATTTGACTTGTCCTTTTCAACATCAAATTTTCCAAGAATATTCTCTTGTTTTTTATTTTTCTTCCTGAGTCTTTGGATTTCTGCTAGAGCACTGGTTAGATCACCCTCCAGGTCTAATTTTGCCTCTTTTCCATCAAAATTATTTTTGTCTTCATCTAAATTATCCAAGGCAATAAGCATAAAATCATTCATTACTTTAATTGTTTCATTTGTTCCTTCTTCAATGAAGGATTACTCATCTTCTTCTTCTAAGGAAGGGATATCTTCTCAAGTCTAGAAACTCTAATTTTTGAGTTTCTTATATTTTTTCTTTTCTTTAAGATCATTTTCATGCTTTTCCATTTTTTAAGGACATTGATGCATAATGGCCTACTTCTCCATAGTTAAATCATTTAAAGGGTAACTTACCTCTATATTTTTCATAAGCTTTCTTTAACCTTCTAATGGACTTTGCATCTTCCTCATCAGATTCATAACTACAATATTATGATTCTTCCTTGATATTCCTATCTAATTTAATTGAATCCTCCCTTGATACATATTTAACTTTGGAAGTTTGCATTTCATAGACTATCAGTGTTCCATGATTTATCTAATGTAAATATGTTGAAATATTGCATCTCTTCTATAACTGAGACGTTAGCATCAAATCTGGATTGCATAGATCTTAATTATTTTTGAACTACAAAAGAATCCTCCATATTTTGTTCAATTTGTTTGATGGTATTGACTATTTCATCCATTCAGAAAAAAATGGTTATATCCTCTTCCTCTTTCATCTTTAATGCTTCAAATTTAATTTTGAAGCCTTAGAGTTTTCATTTCTTCACCTTACTATCACCTTCATAACTTCTCATCATCTTATTCCATATGTCTTTAATTGTCTTGCAATTCACAACCTTAACAAACTTATATTTGAGTAATGCACTTGGGATTGCATTAATAGCTTTAGCATTGTTGGTGAATTATTGCTTATCACATTTAGTCATTAATGCAAAAGGATTTTCATATCCATTGTGTACCATGTTAGAGACATTTGCACCAAGAGACATTAAGTAGGTTTTCATTTGAACCTTCCAAAACATGTAATTTGTTCCAGTAAATAATGGGGCTTTTTTGCTGGAAATTTCTTCTTGATTAGCCATTTTATTAGATCTTCCTTCTAGTTGTTAGATTTTTTATGAAGGAACCAAATATAATACCAATTATTAGTAACTAGGATAATACTAAGAGGGGGGCAGTGAATAAAATTATGTGCCTTTTAACAACATTTAAAATTATTTAAATATGAGTTAAGAATAACACCACAACACATTAAGTTAAACTACAGATACACATGCAACATAGATTTTTATGTGGAAACCCTTAAAACGAGAAAACCAATCTTTTTTCTTTCTTAATGCAAGCTTCAATCTGTTGTTACACTAAATTTATTGGAACCAACCATAAGGAAGCACCATCTCCTTGATTTGTAAGAACTAACTAACAAGAGACACCAAGCTATAGGAGGCACCAACTTGAAAGAGGTTCCAACTCCTTGATATACAAGTACCCATTTTCATAACCTTTCATATCCCTCTTTCATCAATTTTCAAACTTAGTTTTGTAGTTATTTTGTTGGAATATTATTGATACAATTTGTCAAATCATCAATATATTTCTTTTTTCTTGGAACCCACGTATTCTTTCTTTGGTTCCGTGATTTAATCAAATCCCCTAACAAATAAAAATCTCTAATATTTTTTTTAATAAGTATATTTTCTACAGATTGACTATAAAATTTTCAAATCTATGATCCTTTACTCTGCAATTGACTATTCCATTGACTATTCTTTCTTTTGTTCATTAATTCAACTAAATCTCATTGAGAATATTATTTTCTATTCAATATTCTCTTAATTTTCTTTTTTGCAATGAATATTATGCTTCAAATATGCAAATTTTTTTATCTCATCCTTCTTAATGACTCAACCCTATCTTCTTTCCCTTCTACATGTTGTGAACCCTGACTTCTACTACTTTTTTCATTGTTTCAGAACTATCTTTGAACATCCTCTATGACCTAGTTGCGTCTTTTTTCTTGTTCTCATTGAATTGTAGATAATATTCTTCTTGATTTCATTTCTTAATTTAATATTAAACTCCGCACATGATCACATCAACCATTCATTCTTATATAACTTACATTACTCTTTTGTTAACTACTAGATCTAATTGTTGGGTTGTGTTATATTCTTTCCACAACTAGCCCACATAGTTAACTGGGGGTTTGGAGGGGGGCAGAGCCCCCCCTTCGTTGCGCCATTTGTGTAGATGGGGGGGGGGGGGGGGGGGAGAGGGTCATAGGGGATTTGAGGTGTACCCATAACCGCACTTTATGGGGTCTAGGGCAGCGTCCTAGAAAATTTTGGTTTTGGACTCTGTTAGGTTGGGCAGACGCACCTACGGTTTTGTGTATGATTTTTGCACATGTTTTTTGGACATGATGGTATTCAGTCCATGGTATTAGATGCTTCAGCATGCATAAATATGTATTATAACATTGAAAGGAACATAATGAAAAATCAAGCTAGTAGTCCCTATTTTGGGATCAAGGGGAAAATCTCTCTGTATATGTGTTTTATGTGTTATGCTCTCGCATTATTTACTTTCTATGTTTTAAAATTCATATGTAGGTAATTTCTGTATGGGGTTAAAACCTAAATTTGGTATCAAATTAGTTTTGGCTTCAAGGGGACGCCTTTGTTGCTGAGGGGTTTCGCTCGGGCCTGTGGTAGGCCCTGTTCAGTGGGAGGTCTGCGATATCGATTCTGGTGGTGAAAGAAGATGGTGAGCAGTGGAAGATAGAGATTAAGAAATTTAATGGTCAGATTTTTGAGTTGTGGAAACTCAAGATGGAGGATCTATTGGTGGATAAAGATTAGTGGATTATGGTAGATCCGGGTACTAAACCAATGGGAGTGTTTGGTGAAGAATGGAAGAAGTTGGATCGGAAGGCAAAGAGCACAATACGATTGTGTGTCTCATATTCAGAATTGCTGAATGTATCAGGGGAAGCTATGATGAAGGCTTTGTGGGACAAGTTAGGGACTTTGTACCAATCTAAGTCTCTAGTGAATAAACCATTCCTGCAGAAAAAGCTATATAACCTGAGGATGAAATATGGAGACTCGGTGACAGAGCATCTAAACGCATTTAACACTGTGGTAAGTCAGCTAGCATCTGTTGATATTAAAATTTTAGATGAAGATAAGTGCATTAGTTTGTTGTGTTCTCTACCAGATTCGTGGGATAGTCTGGTTATTGCAATATGTAGCAATGCAACTTCCTTCCATTTTGATGAAATAATCTCATCCTTTCTGACAGAGGAGATGATACGGAAAAATATGGAGAGCCACAATGGTGATGCATTTTCTGTACGACAACAGTCCTGGAACAGAAACAAAAATAAGTCATTGAGTGGGAGATCTAAATCTAGAGGGATATCGAAATCTCTAGGAAAACTTGTAAAGGTGGTGTGCTGGAAATGCGGAAAGGAAGGGCACTACAAAAGGGACTATAAATCTAAAGCTCCTGATAAAGGAAAGGGATTCTATGATGCTCCTTCTACAAAGGTGAAAACCACCTTAGATGAAGGTGGGGATGTGTACTTGGCTTCTTCAAGTACACATGTAGATCATTAGGCATGGTTGATTGACTCAGGTGCATCCTTTCACTTCACTCCCCATAGAGAGTGGTTCTGCAAGTATGAGAAATATGATGGTGGTGATGTCTTCTTAGGGGATGATAGGAAGGCTATAATCATTGGTCATGGAAAAGTAAAGTTGAAGTTGTAAGGTGGAAGGGTTAGAACACGTTTGGGTGTTCTGCATATTCCTGCATTGTCCAAAAATCTGATTTCTATAAGCAAGCTAGATGATGAAGGTGTAAAAACAGTGTTTGAGAAGGATAGCTGCAAAATGAATTAAGGAGCACTGGTATTGATGTAGGGAGTTCAAATTGGAACTTTCTACAAGCTACAAGGTAGCATTGTTATTGATGGATTCAACAGTTCTGTGGTTCCTGAAAGTGGAGCAGAAAATCTAGTTATCTCTGGAGAAAAGACCATGTTGTGGCATCAAAGGCTTGGACATATTGGAGAGAAGCACCTTCTAATACTTCATGGTAAAGGTATGGTAGAAGATCTGAGTAATAGCTCTCTGGATTTTGAATTCCATGAAAATTGTGTATATGGGAAGCAGAATCGAGTGAGTTTCCCCTTTGGTTGTAAGAGGGCGAAATATATATTAGAACATGTGCACAGTGATGTGTTTGGAACTGTGAAGGTTCCATCACTGGGTAAGTCTGTGTATTATGTATCATTTATAGATGACTTCTCAAGGAATACATGGATATATTTCCTTAAGAAGAAATTTGAAACCTTTGACAGGTTTAAAGAATTTAAGGCTCTCATGGAAAATCAGACAAAGAAGAAGATAAAGGTGCTGAGGACTGATAATGGTGGAGAGTTTTGCAACAAGGAATTTGAAGAATTCTGTAAGAAGTGTGGTATATCATGGCAGAAGATTACTCCATCTACACCTCAACAAAATAGAGTTGTAGAAAGAATGAACAAGATGTTGATGGAAAGGGCAAGAAGCATGCTCAGTGGTGCCAGGTTAGGACAAGAATTCTGGGCAAAGGTGGTGGACACTGCATGTTACCTGGTCAACAAGTCACCTTCATCAGTGTTGGAGGATAAGACTCCACAAGAGGTATGGACTGGTAAGAAACCCTCTCTTTCACATCTGAGGGTATTTGGATGTGATGCGTATGTACATGTTCCAAAGGAGAAACGAACCAAGTTGGATAGTAAATTTGAAAAGTGCTTATTTATTGGGTATAAGGATGGTTTAAAGGGTTATAAGCTTTGGAACCCAGTAACAAGGAAAGTTATGTACAGCCGAGATGTGGTGTTCAGAGAGGTGAAAAATATTATTAAACATGAAGTCCAACCAAAGGAATGCGAGAAGATAGAGTTTGAGCTTAAGGAGGAAGAATCAGACTCTATGGCAGAGGAGGAATCAAAAGATGAAGAGCCACAAACTCCAGATGTGAGAAGATCAATTTGAGAAAGAAGTCAGCCGAAAAGGTATAGCCCATCTGCTTTCTATTCAAATTTCACTTTATCTATTACTGATGATGATCCCAGAACTGTGAAAGAAGCAGTAGATTCAGAGGATGGCAAACTCTAGAAAGAGGCCATGGTTGATGAAATGGCATCTTTGCACAAAAATGAGGCTTGGGAT